>PVLA01003575.1:0-207507 GCA_004027455.1 Hydrochoerus hydrochaeris | reverse complement strand
CCTTCCTCTCCTTTTTCTTTCTCTTTATCTGGGAATCACACCCAGGGCCTTGCATATGCCATGCCAGGCACACACTGTACCCCCAAAACATACCTGTAGCTCCTGTGTTGTCTACTAAAAAAAAGAACTGAGAGCTGAATCAGCCTCATTTTCCCCCTCTCAGACGAATTACTGTTTCCTTGTGGTTTGACTAACTGTGGAAGAATTTCCTTTTTTTTCCAAAAAAAATTTTTTAAGATAGGTCTTTCTATTCAATCAGTTCTTAAAAACAAGAAAACATCGCTCAGTGTACTGGTTTCCTTTTTAATAGAATTGTGGTAGCATTTCAGGTGGTTCATTTATTTTCTCACAACAGAACTGTGAAACAGTACTGTCACATTTTATTTGAGACAACACTGCAGCAAGAAAATTTCCCCAAGGTCACATAACAAATTAGCCAGCCTGAGATTTTACATTGTCACACCCCCCGGGTGTGTAAGTACTTATACCACTCTTGACTTTCTGATCAGCTAAGAAGCTTTCCTTCAGTTCTTTTTTTTTTTTTTTTGTATCAGGAATCGAACTCAGGCCTCAAGCTTGCCAGGAAGGCACAGTGCGGCTGAGTAACCTCCCCAAACTCCCTTCAGTCCTTGAAGCCAGCTCCTTGACCAATGTTATCATCTTAAGTGGTAGGTTTAGGTTGATCAGCAAATTAACTGGAAGTGTCACAAATTTTTTATAGTGGCTTTAGGAGGCTTACATAATGTGGTCAGAGGCTTATATAATGTGGTTGTCTCAATTTCTACATGTTGTTTTAGTAATTATCTTCTTGGTAAATCATCTTATTTATTACTATTCTGGAGATGGAACCCAGGACCTCACTTTCTAGGCAAAGGATTTATCAGTGAGTTACATCCTCAGTAGCGAATTATATTTCTAATGCTTCTGTTTTAAATGAGAGCCCTATTAGCCTTCTAGAGTAAACATGATGGAGGAGTGATTTTAAAATACCGTACAGAGTCTTCTCTCAATGTTTACCTTCTAGATCAGTGGTGGCAAACGTTTTAGAGCTTTCAATGACAAAAAACCCGGCAGTGGCACACAAGCCATGGATTCACCATTACTGTTCCATACAAAGGAATCTTTTTATGTTGTGCATCGTGTATATTAACAGTTAATTTGAGTGGTCCTGAAATCTCTTCCTCATGTGCTGGCGTTGTGTCCCCTAAAACCACTAAGATTCCCTGCTTTTTCTACAGATGCATAGCCAATTGGTTTCTCTTTCTCTGTTTCATTTTTACAGCTGCTCTGTAGTGTGTGCCTGCTAGCAGGATCTGGGGATTTAAGAATCCACATTTTTGGCCTTTTCTCAAAAGTAGCAACAACACAACACTTCCAGAGAGTAAATGTTCGCATTACCTCGGAGCTTGACTTTTCAACACTCGGACCAGCAGCGTAGGTGGGAGTTTGTCACTGTTGGTCACAGGAGTAGAGAATTAGGTTGGTCCTCAGTCCTGTGGCTGGGACAGCTCCAGACAGCACTCTGAAATTGGCAGCATTTTCCTCTCTCTGCCCCAGAAAGCTCTTTGTGTGGCTACTTAAGGAATTCCTTGCCCTCTGAGGTCCTTTGACCTGAGCTGTGAGTATTTGCCAACACCTGACTTCTACAACCCACCATGGAAGTCTTTTAAGTAAAGATGATACTTTAAAAAATCACCAAACTGTTGTCTCTTTTAGGCTATGGAGGGTTCAGACTATAGCCTGGAGAGAGAGGGAGTGACCTGAAGCCACCTGGACCATCTAGGAGTCACAGAAGCTTGGGCAGTTTAAGTGTGATTATGGGGGCAGAGAAAAACTTGGCATTTGAAGATAGAAAACAAGTGTGAGGGCGGAAAAGGACCCTGGGGCTGGGGATATAGCTCAGTGGCCCAGCACCTGCCTGAAAAGGACCTAGAATCCATCAATTCCCATGGGTCCTAAAAACCTGTCTCAGCAGGAGAGTACATTGGTGCCTTTGAATAATGGGTAGAAGGGTGACAGGAAGGGAAGCTTTGCTAAGAATGTAGTTTTGGTCTCCAAGTTTATGGGCTATTATAAATTTAGCTCTCTCTAATCTCCATTTTTCAGATAAAGTCCAGGACAGATATGTGATTTTCCACAATCTATGGTAACAACAGTTTAGTAGCAAAACCATAAATCAAATTCCTCCAATTTACTGGTCCACTTCTCATTATAGCACAGTACAGATATAAGGTACTAGAACTAAACTAAGGATGGAAGACATGTTCTTCTAACATAATAAGAATTAATGTACTGAGCAAAAACTTGAAGTCAAATAAAAAGGGCCGTGGAGATGGCAGATCACCTGGAGTACTGCAGAAGTGTGACCGTGGATTCCTCATGCCAAATATGAATTTATATGCAAGACTCAAAAGTACATGGAAAGCAGGCACATTGCACAGATTAGAATAATGTGACCCAGGTCTGGGAAACAATTGCTCCAAGTATGTTACAGCTCTGCTTCTTCTTGTCTTGAGATGGCCCCGAAGTGTAAAGTTAGAGTCGGAGGAGGTCCCCCAAGGAGACCAGCTGCTCAACTCACCCCGCCCATGGGGTAGGTTAGAGGTTCTCTGGCTTTCATCACAGAAAAAAGAATTTTCAAGATGTGTCAGTGAGAGACATAAAAAGGTTTATTAGGCAGAATTCTAAAAGTACACAGAGAGAACAGTGCGGGCCTTTAAGAGAGATACAGTGTGGTCAGGGATAGAGAGTTCCGTGTGGCCTGGGAATGTCTTCCAGATGAATGATCTACAAAATATATTTCTGCTGTCAGGTTACCGATTGCTCGGGGCAGGGGCTGCTATTTAGAATGTAAACCATTCCTAATGTGCTTTAAATTGAGATATTCTGCCCATAAATATTGCTGTTAATTTGAGGATGGAGAGCTGTAGGAGGAAGGGCAATTTACAGGTGCAAAACACAGGCCTAGCGCCCAGTTTAGAGGCTTATTGTTGTCTCTAAGATTTAAAAAAGAAAAAATTTTTTGAGTGAGTTTCCAGGAAGGGAAAGAGGCTCGATAACTTTGTGTCCTGACGTTGCAGTTTTACTTAAAAGTAAATTTTAAAATTATGATTTTTCCATGTCTCCATTTTACGTCACTGCACAGATTTAGAGGCTCAGAGCTGAAGACATCATTACAAGTCCAGTGTTTCCAGTGCAAAAGTGAGGGTAGGAATCTGTGATGCGGTTGTTTTGTGTTTAAAAAAAATAAAAGGCCCAAGAGGCCCTGATGGAAGAAACATCTTAGATCAACTATTAAAAAAATTTGTTAAAACTCAGAGCTATTGCTTTGATGATCTGGGGAGCTTCCTTCTCTACTTTGGATCGTGATTACTTTTTTTTTTCCACAGCAGTGCAGGAAGGCAGAAGCTATCATTCTGTGAAACAAGTTCAGGTCAGTATCTTTGGTTGTCTATCTTTCTTCTGTGGTTTTAAGAAACCTGTTCTGTAAATTCAGCGGGCCAACAGGATGATGGGCCCTTTCCCAAGTTTGGGTAAGCCCCAAGCATGACTGCTAGTAAGGGTCAGGATTCTCATTTAACCTTTCTGCTTCTGGTGGAGCAGAGCAATTTCCACAGTGCAATCATAAGACAAGGGACAATATCTTTGGCATGAAGATGTCCAACATGCTGGAATTTCTGAATGAGTTTTCCCACTGGAGAGATTCAACAAGACCATTGTCATTTTCCCCTCTCTAACAGGAAAGGAAAATCCCAGTCCTTAGAGTATTGGTCCTGGCTCACGTTCATGGATTTTCTTTCCTGGAAACAAGGATTAGGTTCCGTGAGACATCCCAGAGTTGGTGCTTTGTTTTGCCAAGATATCTGCTTCTGGCAAGCAGTGGGGAAAAGACATTGAGAATCATGACACCGTTCAGAAGTATACAAAACATTTATTATTTAATAATTATTCGGCATCAGAGTAATTTTAGTCAAAGAAAGGCTGAACCTAGATGACTTCACTAATAGGAGCAATTCAAGAATTATGAATAGAGATCAGATAACTTTAAATAGTTCATTTCTAAGCTGAGAAACTGCCTAATGGTCTGAACAGGAAAACAATGGAGGTAATTGTGGATGTGCAGAGTTTGAGAATGTCTGTAGCTGGCAGCACATGGTTGGGCAAGAGGATTTCCTGTGTCTTCAGTCTGAGGTCTCACAAGCACTTCAGCACCTGGAGGCTACTAAAAGCCCTCTTTTAAAAAGCTCCAAGTGCTAGTAATCATTGAGTCAGTAGTGACATCAACCCAAGTGCAGGAGCCAGAACTATGATATGGTACACAATTCAGTCTCTGACAGGCCTCTGCAGCAACCATCTTGTCTCCATAATATAGTGTATCCTTAAATGAATTTGTGGTTTCATTTACCAAGTAGTCACCTACTATGGCAGTGGTCTGAGTGTGACTTGCAGATCTATGGAGAGCCCAGGACCCCTGTAAGTGGTCCATCAGGTGAAAACTACTGTATTTCCATAATTACACTAAGATGTTATTTACCTTTATCACTGTGTTAACATTTGCACTGAGGCTGTAGCTTCCTTGGTGTGCCTGCCTGGCAACTTGAGGTCCTGAGTTTAAATCTGGGTACCAAAAAACCAAAAGCATTGGTGAGGAAAAATGCTGATACCTTGCCACAGAGCGAGGCAGTGGCACCAAACTGTGATTGTGTGACCATGATAGAAGTTTTCTTTACTCTCACGTTTGCAGTGCCAAAAACAAACCAATAGCCCTACTCACAGGTTCATTTAAGAATGTCTTTGATCAAGCTGTGAAAATTACTTACTTGATTGCATCTCAATCTTTATGCATCCTTTTCAAATTCTGTGTGATAAAATAGGAAATATGCATAAAGCACACCTGCTGCATATTGTCTTACGAAAATTGCATTTGTGTAAGTGTTTGTGTTGAAGGCTAAACTATCTGCCTTGTAAAGGAATACCATCTTTATTGGAAAGAATGGTTGAAAGGCAGTTATTCAGACTTGGGTGTTTGGCAGACAGTTTCTCAAAAACAAAAAAACAAAACCTGTCATTTCAAAGGAAATACTTAATAGTGTTTATCCCCAGTGGTAAAATTTGAGCCTTCACCAAAATTTGAATTTTGGGAAACTTGTCTCATCTACCCTGAGCTTCGTAGTTTATCAACAGTAGATTATTTACTGATAAGCCAGGACAGTATACATACCTGCAATCCCAGTGACTTAAGACACTAAGACAGGAGGCTGGCAAGTTCTAGGTCAGCTGGGATTACTTACCAAGACCTCATCTGAGAATAAAATAAAAAGGATGGGATGGTGGCTCAGTGATAGAGCACTTGCCTAGCAAGCATGAGGCCCTGGTTTTGATCTGAAGCACTGCAAAAAACAAACAACAACAACAAAAAAACCAACCCACAAAAGTGTACTGATAGTAATGTTAACAACTACAACTTGTTTAGTTTTAGCAGAGCTGGAAACCAAATCCAGGGCCTTGCCATGTGAGGTAAGTGTTCTAGGACAGAGCTATAGCCCAGTTCCTACACATACAATTTTTACTATGGCATAATATGCCAACATTTGGAAGATCTACATAATTTGGTCTATATAATAAGGTTTTTCAACTGACAAATGTCTGATGTTTAAAATGTGCTTGAGTAAATAATCACATAGATTTTAATCTAACAGAGATGAAAAACTCATTAATGTGGCTTCAGGTTCAACATTACAACTACCCTTTTTTAAAGTTACAAGCTAACTACTCTTTTTTAAAGGGTAGTTGTAATATAGTCTTGGCATAGTATTTAAAAATCATACAATTATGTGTAAAAGGGTCATAAAGTAATTCTCCTTTTTCCAATGATATGTCTTTGTGAAACCAGATTTTCTTTGTATATGTCAACTAAAATAATATATCATAATGGATTAAATGCAGGAGTGGAGGGAATCCAGCTGTCTGCTATTGAGCCAGATGTTAGAGATTTGCAAAAACGTAAAACAATGTCACTCTTCTCACTATTTTGTTCTGTTTTGGAACATATTTTTCATAAAAAGTACATTACTTACAGTACCAAGAATTGGTTCAATTAATATTTTATTTCAAAGAATTAAACATCTAAAATTTCTGGTTCAATATTAATATAGTTAATAGAGATATAATACAAATATTGTATCTGTGGAAGGTCTTGAGTGCAAGCAACCATTTGAGGACTATTGATCTACTAAAGACTCAAGTAATAAGGTTTCTCTAACTGGTGAGCATGACAGGGTGGGGAAAGCACGTGCTTTCCAGAGCTCAGACTCCAAATTCTGACTTTAGGTTCAAATTCTGACTTTATCACCTATTAGCTATTTGACTTAAAAGCTTAACTGCCCCACCCCAGCACTGAGGGAAACTAAGGGAAGAGGATTTAAACTTGAGTCCTACCTAGGCAACTGAGTGCAATCCTGTATCAGAAAAAAGGTTGGGGATGTTGTTCTGTGGTAGAGTACCCCTACGTTTGGTTCTCAGTACCACACAAATAAAAAAAGTAAAATAAAACAGAACTTAATTGTACCAATTTCAGTTTCTTCCTCTATAAGATGAGAATAACACTCATCTTATAGATACTTGAGCAGAGCTAATTTTGTATAATGAGCTTAGCATAGGGCTTATTGGTAGGTGCCTAAATATTAATGATTGGTTAAACATAGTAAGATGTTTAAATATTAATGTTTTTTGGTTGCAGGGATTACAAATGGTTTAAGCAGTTAAGAAAATTACTTTCCATTACAACAATCCAGAGACAGAAGAACTCAATAATGACATAAAACCCAAGTCCTCGCCAGGTGTAACCCCAGTACTTTGGGAAGCTGAGGCAGAAAGATTGAAAGTTTGAGACCAGTTTGGGTAACTTAGCAACTTAGTGAGACCCTGTCTCAAAATAAAATTTAAAAAAAAAATAAGAAAAGGGCTGGAGGCATAGCCTAGTACAAAGGCCCTGGTTTCAACCCCAAGTGTACATACGTGTGTGCACCCCACATACAAGAAGCCTCAAATCCCTTCCATTTTTCTGCTCCAGTATTGGCTTCTTGCTTTATGCATGTGGCCATGTGGCAATAGGAGACTGAGGGCATCACATTCTGCAGAATGATGTATTAAAGAGTAAGGAATACCCCTCCACAACCTCCTCAGGACTTCAAGGAAAAAAAGAAACTTTTCCTAGGTTGTGTCCATCAGATTTTCCCTCACAGTTCATTGGTCTAAATTTGTTCACAGTTCCATTCCTGAACCCAATTTCTGAGCAGGGGGATAGCAGGTGTCTGGGACCAGTCAGCCCCACTTCTGGGCCTGGAAGAGGGCTCAGCCTCCCTGAGACACGGTTCTGATGGGAGCTCTGTCAGGATGGGGAAAGGGAGAACACAAGGAAGAGACGCAGTCACATGCAGTCTCCTATGTTCAGTTAATGGAGGTCTACAACAGTAGGTCCCAAACGCTGCTTGGCAGACTGGCTATGTAACTACCTGAGAGCTTGTTAAAATATACAGTCCAGGCCGGGGATTTAGCTCAGCACTCACAAACCTGCCTGGCAATCATGAGGTTATGAGTTTGATCCCTGGTACCAAAAATAAATAAAATAAAGTAAAATAAAATAAAATAAAATATACAGTCCAAGTTTCAATTTACATATAAAGTGCCTGGAGATATTGTTAAAATGTGGATTCTGAATCAGTAAACCTTGCACAGGATGCATAGGCTGCAGGCCCATGGACTATATTTAGAGAGCCAAAAATGTAGATTGCCTATTTCTGGATTACTGACCTGATCTTGCAGGTGAGCATGGTTTGAGAACTGGGATCATCCCAACAATACACAAAATTGGCATTCATTCATTCATTCATTTGCTGAGCAGTTGAACACTATACCCTGTCAAACTGTGCTTATTGCTGGAATTACAGTGTCCACATTCTGCTGGGCCAGGGGAGCAGGTTGACCTATTTACAGATATCTTTAACATAACGTGAGAAGCACTCCAGCAGAGATACGCACAAAGTGTTCTGTGATCAAGGAACAAGGAGTGACTCACTGGTCAAGGGGGGGGTTGACAAGGAAGGTGTCACAGGGGAGGACATTTGAGCTGGGATTCCCTTAGATACCCAGAGGGAGACATGTGCAGGTGAAAGCATGGATTTAGGAGCTAGCCATGTATATGGAAGGCACAGCAGGAATATCTCTGTGGCTTATATGCAAGCTGAGATAAGACAGGAAGAAAAGGTCAAAAAGCTAGGCTGGAGCTAGAGTGTGAGAAGCCTTAAAAAGCTGTATTAAATCACTCTACAGTTGTTCTCAACCTTAAGTGCACATTTCAGCCACTTGAGAGATTAAAAGTCCCAATACCCAGCCACAATCTAGGTGAATTGAATTCTACTTTCTGAGTGGGGTGGGGTACAGCTTGGGAGCCATCAGTATGTGTGAGAGCGGCCAGGGCATAAGCACCTGCTTGACAGGCACAGGATCCTGAGTTTGATTCCCAGTACAGATAAATATATATCTGTATATACACAGATTTAGCTCAGTGACATAAGAGGCTTCCTGGCAAGTGTGAGGTCATGAGTTCATTCCCCAGTATCAAAAAACAAAACAAGATAAAACAAAACAAGTCTGTGTTAGAGCAAGCAAGGCAATGTCCCAGCTAAACTAAGATCCAGGCTCTGCATGAGCCAGTGCTGGCCAACCTATTTGCATGGATCATGTTGTTCCATGTGGACAGGGCCCACACTTCTTAAATGCACTTTTCATGTCAATTTGATATTCAAAATCAGAGTTATTAGAAAGGGCTTGTGCCAGGGGCCACGCGGTAGGCACTGAGGTGGAGCCCTCCCTGTGCAGGGGCTTTGGCGGACGGAGCCTGCCCTTAGTTCCCTGGCCTCCATGGTGAAAGCTGATCCCTGAGAAGTCCTTGAACCAGGCAGGGGGCACTTCTTTGACTGGCTGAGACCACAGGATGCTCAAGGAGATAAGCTACAGAATGTGTGCCCAGCTGCACAGGTTTCCCCACCCTACTCTCTTTTACTAACAAATAACCTTTTCATGAATTTGAGGGTATTTCCTTTGATGAGACAAAATGATGAACTCCCCACACTGCCAAGGCTGACAGGAGAATCTTCTTGTAGGCGCTTCACGGTGTGAATTTGGAATGCCTGCTCTGGATTTGGAAGTCTGCGCTCATCTGCTGAAATGTCACACTTAAGAAAACTCGTCTCTTCTCCCATTCATCACCACTATAGTCCTGAAATAATCTTTGAAGTGTCCAAATATTGCTATGACACATTTGTACTTATCCTTCAAGTTGGTGGATTTTGGGGAGTGTTTTGAATTTTTTAAAGAAATAAATGATTGCATGCATAAAATATAAACAAAACATAGACTAAAAAACACACTCCAAACGTGTTTACCATGCAGCTCCATCCCTCAGTTTTCTCAATAAAATATTCAGCCACCTTTAATGGAATGGCCTAAGCTCGGAGACAGTGGAGAATGGAGACTGCTGTACACAAAAGCCACGCGGGTGGTGCTCCCCCAGCACCGGCTGACTTGGTGTGGCCTGGACCTTGCTACGAAGTTCCCCACCCAACAAACAGAAGGCGAAGTACCACTTTGTTTTCTGAATTGTATTGTCTTTCCGGAAGAACTCTCAGGGTCCCTTTCCTCTTCCTGGGAGAGGCTCGGGCAGTGAGAGGTGTGCCATCTTCCTCCACAGGGTTTTATAGGATTTTGTTGATGCTTTTCAAATAATTCTACTCAATCTCTTCCCTCCATGATAGCCCAGACTTTCTCCCACAATCAAATGGTGTAATCACCTGAAAAGAAAAGGAAAACAAACACTTATCTGCTGCTCTGGCTCAAAGAATTGGATTACAGGCTTTTGCTGTGGTCGTGCAGATGTTCCCAAGAACCCATGCCATAGCTAATGTGCAAAGGGAACCGGCCCCCATGTGCTCAGGCTTACCACTGTGTGGGTGGCCCGCGGCAGGCCTTGGCTGGGTTTGAGTCCCCAAGCAGGAGGCCTGGCTGACTCCTAAACACTTACAAGGAAAATATATAATTAGTAAACAACCTCTACAGCCTCCCCACCCCCTGAGATGGCATTCCTACAGCCCCAGAAGACGACTGTGCCCGGTGGCCTGGGCTGTACAGTGGCTTGCCATTCCTGTGGCTATGGGCTGCTCCAGCCAAGTTCAGCTCGCCCAAGCCCCTGCTTGGATACAAACAAGCTGGCCTTTGATGACAGGAAGGGAGTGAAGCCTCCCTCAATGTCCGGGTTTTAATCTAGGATCTGGAGGACATTACCTCCCTCTTTGTGGATCACTGATTGCTTTCAAAATACCAGGAATCATTATTTTACCTTACAGGGTTATTGTGTGCTGTGATTAATTTAGCTAAGGCTCTTAGAAAACAGTAAATGCTGAGCAGACTTATGAGTTCCCATTTTAAAAAAGCACTTTAGCATCCCCGGGCTGCTAGTTTGATGAGAAGTGCTACTTACTGTGACCCTCATGCATGGTCCTTCTTTACTGAATCTCTCAGGGCTTTTTAGTCCCTCTGATGAAAATGCACTGCTCCCAAATGAATCAAATAAACATTAAGCAGAGATATGAAATTTGTCTTTTGAAAAAAAATCAATCTCAATTTCTAATGAAGAAAACAGGAATAATTTCATGCTAATTAGGAGGAAGACACAGAGCGTGCCTTTTGGAGAAATACAGGATAAAGACTGGGGTTTAAAGTTTAACTGGAAAAATGTCTGCCTCCAAGAAAAACTTGATTTGAAGAACTCCTCACAGCCCAGGGATCCTGCTTAAGCAAATCTTGCCCCTTCCCTCTCCTCCCACTCCCTCTCCCAATGCCAAACAGTGCAGGAAAAGGACAGAGTCTTTACAAGACACGTCCATCTGTACATCTTGGGTGGTGCAGAAAGACAGGAGTTACAAACATAGGGAACGGTTTGGCAGCAGGACGTGCCTTGCTCCAGCTCTGTGGATTCCACATTCCTCCCCTGGAGGGGAGCAGCCACATTGGCCTGCAAGCCTCTACTGCCAGCAGCCAGGGGTTCTGCAAGTGCCCAAGAGCTAAGAATTTTCTAGAAAACCATCCAATCTCTGCCTCTGTCTCTGGGGACACTCCAGGATGTGCCAAGCTCATCTCATTTGACAGTTTTAAAATTGCCCTTTACATGTGTTTTTAATTTTTATTTAATAAAAGAACAAATGCTTTATAACGAAAGACCAGTTGGTGATTAAAATCCATTTTGTTGATGGCTAACAAACACAAGTAGAAGCCGATATCAGTTTTATGAGATCTGTGAGGCCCTCAGCTGCGCCTGCCGCCTCCCTCAATCATGTTTTCTCTGAAGCAGCATGTCTCTCCACTTTCCCCCCAACTTTGTTTTGGCCTAGTAATTCTATCTTGCTTACACAATTGCTCAGCCTTTATCCTTCTGTTTTTGATTACCAACTGGTGTTTATTTTAAATGCAGTTACTGGCCAATTAAATAGAAATTAGCTACATTTAGAGACAGAACTCCTGATTACTGCTTCTTCCTTTAGCAAATACTCATTCTTCTTGAGGCTATTCTGAGAGCAGAAATCCCAAAGGCAAAGGCCAGCACGATGTGCCAAGGACCCTCAGGGGAACTACCTGCTAGATTCAGCTTTAAAGGAAGTAGGAATGGGATGTTTAGTCCACCCAATAGGAGGTAGAGCAAGCTGTGCTGTAACTGGAGCCATTTCCTGTTGTGATTTGGTTAAACCATTTCTGATTCAAGACAGACTCTTCTGCCATAAGGTTAGGCTTATTTCACTGAAGAAGGGAATAAATAAATAAATATATAAATACACACCACTTTCTGCTTTTCTTTGTTGCTCTGGACAGCTGGAATGCATCTTCCTTCCCACCCAAACACTGGCCACTGCTTGATTGGGTGAAGGAGGGGCTTCCTTCCTGGTCGAGGCAGCACATGGGCTGCATTAGTCAGGTCAGGCCTGTAGACTGAAGCAGTGGTTGCTGGTCTGGAGCCTGGGTCTGTGGGTCCTGCCCTGGTGCGTAGGACCCTGGAGCTGGCCTGAAGGTTTGGTCCATGAGGGTCAGACTGGCTCTGAGTGGGCCTAGAACATGAATCTATAGGAACAATCCTTGGTCTTGGGTATATAGAGGTCAGTCAACCTAGACCCTTAGTCCCATAGGGTCAGCCTGAAGTCTGGATCTCCAAGGGCCAGCCTGGAGCCAAGTTTGTGGGGGGTCACCTAAAGACTGAATCTATGGATACTGACACAGGCTAACATACATGATCTATGAGGGTGGCCTGAAGCTTGGGGCTACAGAGGTCAGTCTGGTGCAAGGAGAAGCTGGGATACTTGGTCTGTGGGGCCTGGTGCAGTAGTGGGTAAGCAAGAGCAACTCTAGGCACTTGATCTACTGCCACATGGAGCTATAGAAGCTGGTCTTAATACTGGGTCTCTGGATGCTGGTCTGGTGCCCGGGCCTCTGAGTACAAGCATGCTGGATTCATAGGTGCCAACCTGGTACTAGGTGAGTCTGAAGATAGGATTCCAGAGACTGGCCTGGTGTCATGGTGGTCCTGGAAAGACCATGCATCATTGTCCAGCTGAAGCCTGGGACCATGGGTGCTGGCCTGGCCCAGTATGCTATGAGATCATTTTGAATACAATTAATATACTAAAGAAACTAATGAGATTTTTAGATGATATACAAGATCAGATGGTTAATTTAAGCAGGAAAATAGACACTTTAAGAATCCAAAAGATGCATAATTCTAATCTCAGAAGTAACAGATAGAGAAATACAAAAAAAAAATCTGAAGAAATAATGACTGAATTACCTAGAGTTAATAACAGATATGAAACCACAGGTGTTAGAAGCTTGGAGAACACCTAGGAGGATGATGCACACATGTATGCACACGCATACGTATGGTCTTAGCTCTTTTCTCCTTGCTATAACAAAAACTGGGTAATTTATAAATAATAGAAACTTATGTTTTATAATTCTGGAGAATCCAAGAACATGGCACCAGCATCTGGTGAGTGCCTCCTTGCTACATCACAGCATGGCAGAGGATATCACAGGGCAAGATGCAACAAATGTGCTAGCTCAGGTCTCTCTTTCTCTTTTATTAAAGCCACTAATACTCTCCCAAAGGCCCCTCCCTCATGACTCCATCTAAACTTAATTATACCTCAAAGATCCACCTCCAAATACCATTAATGTGAATTTGGGGATTAAGTTTCCAAGTTTTGAGGAATACATTCAAACAAGAGTACACATCTGTCATGTACATATACACACACAATGATTAAACTTCTGAAACCCAATGTCAGGGAGAGAATATTGAAGCATCCAGAAAAAATGAACATCATTTTCTGAGGAAGTGGACTTTTAATGAGTAATAACAAAAGCCAAGAAGCAATAGAGTAACATCTTTAAAGTCATGCAAAAAAAGGAAAACAAAAGCAAAAACTAACAGCCCAGAATTCTATGTACAGCAAAATCTTGTAAAGAATAAATAAATAAAAGCCTTCTCAGACTAACAAAAACAATGTCTTACTAACAGACCTACTCAATTAAATAAAAAAATCTCAGAGCACTAGAGTCGTAGCTCAGTGGTAGTGTTTATCTTAGTACACACAAGGCACTGAGTTCAGTCCCCACTTCTGCCAAAAAACAAAATAAAACAAAAACAAAGTCAAAGGAAGTTCTTTGTGCACCAAGAATATAATGGCAGGCTCAATTTTAGTCTACACAAATATTTAAGTATCTAGAAGTGGAATAACAATAAAAGAAGTAAAATCAGTTCAATTCTTATTTTTAATTGTTCTCGAAGATAGCTAACTCTTGAAAACAACATTAGCAGCATTGTATTCTGTGTTTATGGTACATGTAAAGTGAAAGCTAAGAAAAGATAGCATGAAAGATGTGGTATAGTCTGAATGTGTCACCTAAAATGTAATATTGAATCCTATCATGAATGTCATATCAAGATGTGGGGATTTTAGGTGCCGATTAGGTCAGGAAGGTTGTAGTTGGGTGTGGTGGTGCACAGCTGTCATCCTGGCATTCTGGGAGGCTGAGAGAAGCTCAGATCCAAGCTGGGCAGCTTATATCCTAAACTAAAAAATTTACAAAGGGCTGGAGATGTCACTCAGTAGGAAGGCTCTGGGTTCCCCTCCCCCACCGCAATACCCCAACAAAAGCAGCAGCAACAACAAACAGAGGTCAGAGGGAGCTGCCTCCTTCCTGTCTTCCCTTTTTGCCCTCTGCCTTCTGTCATGTTGAGATGCACCAGTCACGGCATCATCTTAGACAGAGATTCGGCCTTTACCAGACACCAAACCTGCCAGATGATTGATCTTTGACTTCTCAGTTTTCAAAACTACAAGAAAAAACTTTGATTATTTATAAACTGCCCATTTTGGCAGTTTCTTAGCTCAAATGTACTAAGAAAAGATGGATGAAAAAATTAAGAATTTATTGCCACTAGGTATTTATACAACATGTGAAGCAGTATATTTGAAAATAGATTCAGATTAAAGATGTATATTTATCTTAGAAAAACACTAGAAAATACTTTTTAAAAGAAGTGAATACTTGATAAGAGATAAAAAAGAATTTTTAAAAAATGCTCAACACAAGAAAAGATAGTAAAAGAGAAAAACAAAAGACAGATGGAACAAGTAAACTCACCTAGATTATAAAGATAATTTGGTTAAAAATAAAGAGAAATACTGAGCAAAAACTAATTAAAAGAAAGCTAAAGTAGCTATGTTAATATCAACAGTATACTTGAAAACAAGCAATATTATTGGGGATAAGAGGGTTTATTTCTCCAAGAAAATGTAACTAATGAAACTGTGAATACCTTTAACAACAGAGCTGCAGTAGAGTTAAGAGTAAAGAGGTGGAACTGAAAAGAAAAATAGAGCTGGAGTCTTTAATAGTTTTTTAAATAATTGATAAGAAGTAGAAAGCTAATTATTATGGCTACAGAAACCCTGAACAACACTATTAAAAACTAGATAAATTGAGGTATATAGAATATTCTACCCAACAAGAGAAAAATATACTGTTTTGCTGGCATACATGCAACATTCATCAAAATATACCACATTCTGAGTTATGAAACAAACTTCAAAGAATAAAAGTCATACAAAGTATGTTCTCTGACCATAGTGGAAATAAACTGCTAGTCAATAAAAGGAAGACATTTGGAAAAACCCTCAAATAACTGGAAATTAAACAGTGCTTTCTAATAATCCATGACCCACACAGGAAGTCTCAATAGAAAATTAAAAACATCTTTGACTGAAATAAAATAAGAATGCAACATATCAAAATTTGTGCAGTGTAAAGTCGTAGTTTGAAATTTAGGCATTAGATGCTTATTTTAGAACAGAAAAAATTCTCAAATTGATAATGCAAGCTTTCATATTTAGTGACTACAAAAATAAATGTGTATCAAAATTGTACAAGGAAAAAATAATATTTCTAAAGAAATGTTTTAAGAAAATGAGATCTTCAAAACTGAATGAGATTTTTAAATAGAAAAAAGCAAATCAAAAAGTAAAAAACTAGTAAGATCGATAAAATTGATATACTGCAGGACAGACTGCCCAAGAGAGGTCATAAATTACACAGATTGAAGACAAAAGAAGGAATAATTGTTACAAACTCCACAGACATTAGCAATAAGGCTATATTACAAACAACTCTATGCTGTACATTTGACAACTCATAAAATAAATTTCTTGAAAGAAAGAAATTACTAAAACTCACTCAAAAACAAATAACCGGAATAGTCCTATATGTATCAAAGAAATATAATTTGTACTTTCATTAAAATTTTACCCAAAAGAAACAACCAGGAATACACTGTTTCACACTTGAATTCTACCAGAAATTTAAGAAAGGAAGAACAATATTCAACACAATAGTTCCAGAAATAGAAGAGGAAGAAACACTTCACAATTCATTTTGAAAGAAGCATCACTCTCATTTTAAAGTCAGAAAATCTGAGTATAGTGGTATCACATACCTGTAGTTTTTCCTAACCTGGAGACATAGGCAGGAGGATTACTTGAGACTATACGTTCAAAACCAGTCTGGGCAACATAGTGAGACTAAGTGTTTTAAGAGAAAAATAACAAAATAAAAGAAACACATCATGAGAGAAGAAAACTACAGAGAAATATCCATCATGAACATAAATGAAGAATATCCTTCCAAAAACATTAGCCAATTAGATGCATAATATATAAAAAGTGTAATATATTGTGAACAAGTAGCACCGAATGTAAGATTGGTTCAATTTGCAAAAATCAATCAATGTGAGTCATTATATTAACAGATTAAAGAAAGTAAGTGCAGCCAGGCATGGTGACCCCAGCTTGTAGTTCTAGCACTCTGGGAGGCTGATGTGGGAGGATCACAAATTTGAATCCGACTAGGGCAATTTTGTGAATTAGTGATAATCTGTCTCAAAATAAGATTTTTTTTTAAAAAAAAACAAAGCACTTGTGATGTAGCTCATTGCAAAAGCCCTGGATTAATTCCCAGTCTATCAACCAAGAAGATGAGGAATGAGGAGAAAGAGAAGGAAAAGGAAAATAGATGCAGAAAATTCATTTGACAAAATTCCATAACATTTATGATAAAAATTCTCAGCAAGCTGGGACTGATATCAGGATGGGTCAGGCAAGATAAATTCCAGGCGCTTGTGTACAACAAGCAAAAATGGCAAAGCCTACATCCAATGGTAAATTAAAAGCTGCTACATTCTTTCAAGATCTTGGAAAGATGGGCTCCGTGAAGGTCCATGATGACAAAAATGTGGTATGAACAGAAAAGTGGCTGTGGGCAGCAGGAAAATGAAACGCACACACACACACACACACACACACACACACACAGAGATAAACCAGGCCCAGGGGAATTGGGGTTGCTTGGGGAGGTGAGAGGTTTCTCATTGGATTTCTAGGTAAGATGGACAGGAATGCTTGGCAGGGTGCTGAGTCATCTCAAGGGCTTTATAGTGCACAGGACTTTTTCAGAGTTCATTATGATTTAATTATACATATATGAGAAGCAGCTCATATTTATGAACCTTTAACAAAGTTAGAGTAGGAAGAAGGTTACTGAAGGTCAGGCCATGAGAAATAACATGCATGTGCTCTGGCCTGAAGCTATGGAGATTAGCAGGGTCTTGGCTATTTAATTTTTGCTTTTCTTAAGCAATGGAAGGAGGAATGGCCCTGGGTGTTGAATTGGGTGTTGCCCCAATTCAAGTGAGTAGAGGGGAGCAGTCTCCCACCCCTATTGTACTTACCTCTACTAGGAGTAAAAGGAAACTTTTTTGACCTAAGAAAGGCTATCTAGCTAGCAAAACAGAACCAAACTAAACCAAAAGCACTAAAAAGCAAACAAAATACAACAAAACAAAACACCTTACAGCTAACCTAAAACTTAATGTTAAGTAACTGGATATATTTCCAGAAAGATGGTCACTCTTTTCTACACTTGATCTTAGCCAAAAGCCCGAGAAGCAATGGTCACTCTTTTCTGACTCCCCTTTCCATTACCCTGGAAACACTCAGCCTAATAAAATGAGGTATGAGTCAGGCATACACTTGTAATCCCAGCACTCTGGGAGGCTAAAGTAGGAAGACTGCAAGTTTGAGAGACCAGACGGGGCAATTTAGTGACTTAAGAGACTGTCTCAAAATAAAAAAAATAAACAGGGCTGGGATGTAGCTTAGTGCAAAGGCGATAGGTTTAAAACAACACAAAAACAACAAATGATGACATATAAATAAAACTAATGTCTCTATGCACAGATAGAACAACTATCTATGTAAATATTCCTAAACAACCTACACAAAAGGTCCTAAAATTAATAAATAGAGACAGGATAGAATCAATGTACAAAAATCAGTGGTATGTCTATAAAATAGAATTGAACAACTAGAATTCAAAAAGAAAATAACAATACTACTAAAAATAGCACAAAAAAACAGGTATATTTCTAGAAAAAGCTATTTGGGCTCTGTAAACTGAAAAGTACATAACACTGAAGAAAAAAAATCCAAGAAAAACTAAATAAATGGAGAAATTTAACATGCTCATACATAAGAAAATTTAGTATTATTAAAATGTTAATTTTTTGCAAATTATTATATAGAGTCAGGGAAATATCAATCAAAATTCTAATCTCTTTATGTAGACATTATCTGCTGCTTTAAAAATGTATATGGAAAAGCGAAGGAAACAGAACTGTCAAATAATTTTCCAAAGAAATACTCGGAGGACATACAATACCTGGTTTCTGGAACAGTAGGAAACACTATTACTGAGCTACATCCTCAGCCCTAGTCAACTGATTTTTTTTACAGTGAAGCAAATGTAATTTAATAGTGTGAAGAGAGTCTCTTTAAATAAATGATGCTAGAAAAACTTAATACCTATTTCTTTGTCCATTTGCATTACTACAACAAAATACCATAAACAACAGAAATTTATTGTTGTTTCTGTTTATAAACAATGGAAATTTGTCACAGTTCTGGAGGGTGGAAAATCCAAAATCAAGATGTAAGCCAATTCAGTGCTTGGTGAAAGCCTGCTTCCTAGTTTGTAAATAGTCATCTTTTTGATGTAGATTCACACAGTCGCAAAGCAAAAAGTTTGCTGAAGTACCTTTTAGAAAGGCACTTAATCAGCTCCTGAAGATCCTGGTATAGTTTATATCTAGATGAACCCTATACTGGGAGGTGGCTGGATCATGTGTGTGCCTGTGTGTGTGTGTGACAATTGGATTAGTCCACTGATTGGATTTCCATAGTAATCTAGATGTGGCTGAATGGATTTACTGAAGACAGAAGACCCATCCTGGGTGTGAGTGGCACCAACCAATAGATTTGTAGCCTGCATAGAATAAAAAGAGAAAGGGAGGCTCACTATGGCTGCTTCCTGCTTGCACTGCCATGGACTGTTTTTCCGCTGCCATATTGCCCTGCCTTGGAACCAGCTGGCTATGGACTGACATCTCTACAAATGGTGAGCTGAAATAAATCTTTCCTTCTTTAACTTGTGGGTCTCAGATATTTTGTCTTAGCAATCAAAAAGTAACTAGACCCTGCCTCATAACACCATCAACATATGGCTTGGAATTTCAACATATGAATTTTGGATGGGACACAAGTATTCAAATGATAGCAGTCCATTTGCTAAACAGAAAAACAGCCTAAAGAAAACAAGTCCTATATCTCTCATACCTCATACAAAGATTAATTTATAATGAATCATGGACCTAAGATGGGGAAATGTGTTGTATATGGCCTTGGATGAGGCCAGTAGTTCTGAAGAGGAATCAGCTTTATCCCCCAGGTGACATTTGAGAGTATCTGGTGCACTTTTGTTTGTCATAATTGGGGCCTGGGATGGCAGGAAGTGTGCTCTAGGTACCTATGGGCTAGGAATACTGCTACTAAGTACTCTGTGATGTACAGGTCACCCTCTAGTTATGTAGAATACCAGTAATGCCACTTTTTAAAAAACCCCTCAGTTAGACAGAATTTTTAGGTATAACATCAAAACCATGATCTATGAAAGGAAAAATTGATAAATCAGACTATATTAAAGAACTTTACTCTAGAACAGAACTTTGGCTCTTGAATTAGACCAATGAAATGTCAAGCAATAAACTAGGAGAAATATTACAAAATCATACATGGTAAAGGCCTGTATCCAAAATATATAAAGAACTCATAAATGTAGCAACACAAAACTCAGAAAACAAACTACCTAAATTTAAAAATTGTACTCCTCCCAAATACATATTCTTTACCAAAGAATGTATTCAGATGCAAAATGTCATAAATATGGGTTGGGGATATAGCCCAGTGGTACAAGTGCCTGCCTGGCAAGCACAAGGTCCTGAGTTCAATTCCTGGTACCAAAAAAAGTAGCATAAATTAAAAGACTTAGGCAAGGGTAGAGCTCAGTGGTAGAGTGCATGCTAGTGTTATAGTGCAAGGACTTGAGTGTGACCTCTAGCACCACAGGGCAAAGTGTCTCATCTGGTGTGATGGCACATTGCCTGTAATCCCAAGTACTATGGGATGCTGAAGCAGGACAAATTTGAGTCTAACAGGGAATCATTATTGTGTTAATGCACAGAACTAAGGAATAAGGGGAGCGTTTATGTATTCTAATGTCTTCTGAAGGTCACCAAATATTCTGAGGCCTGTAAAAGAAAAAAAAATTTTGTCTTTTTGAGACAGGGTTTCACTGCACACTTCAGGCTGGCCTTGAACTGACTTTGTAGCCCAGACTGGCCTTGAACTCACAGTAATCCTCCTGCCTCAGCCTCCCAAGTGCTGGAGTACAGGCATGCCCTGCCACTGGCTATAAATCTAAAGAAAATTATGTAGAAATATCTTAATCATTTATGTGTGGTTTCTCTTTAGAATTTAGAATGCTGGGAAAAGGGAGGGGAAGTAAGCTTGTATCTTAGTTATTTTTCTCATTGTTGAGACAAAGTACACAACAGTTAAAGTTAAAAGAGAAAGGTGTATTTAGCTCACAGTTTACAGAGGTTTCAGTCCATAATTGGCTGGTTCCAAAGCAGGGCAGCATGGCAGACAAAAGAGAAACAATTCATAGTAGGCAGGAAGTAGTCAACAAGGGTTGACCATAGTTCTTTCTATCCCTTGTATCTTATCCAAAATATTTAGGGAGGGTAGCACTCACACCCTTAATCTTAATGCCCTTGATCCTAGCCTTGCACCAGGAATCAATCCCAGCCTCACACACTCTAGATACAGCCACCTCTGAAAAAGCCTCACCCATGACTGCATGAGGTTTTGGGGGGACATCTAGACATAAGCCATAACACTTCCAAAGGACAAACTCACAAAGAAGTGACCATTATTACAAATTCTCTCTGTGGTATAGATCCAAAAGAAAAAGTTCAAACTATAGGTGAGGAAAAAATGATTTTCTCTTTACCCTTCATAGTTCATGTTTGGAATGGACACCAGTAGCAATAGATAGTAATGGGAAAACAAATAGAACATGAATACATAGTGATAGAAAAGAGTAAGTATCAAATTTGGGATTAAATACAGTTGTCTGAAAAAGAAAAAAATGAAAAATGAAGGATGTGGGAAAGGCTGTCTATGGGGAGATGCCCAGCAAAGACAAGGCAACAAGTTGTTACACAAAGTTCAATCAGTCCCTTCTCCATGGACAAATCTAGTGATTCAGAGTCATCCATCTCTTATTACACAGTGAAGATGCCCTTTCAAATAGAAATTTCCAGTGAGACCTGGTGGTGCCTGTAATCTCAGCTATTCAGGAGGCTGAGGAAGGAGGAACATAAATTCAAGTCCAGGCTAGGCATTTTAGCAAATTAGCAAGGCTATCTTAAAAAATAAAACAGAGCTGGGTATGTAGCTCAGTGCAAAGGTCCTGGGTTTTATTCCGAGCTGGGAATAAAATAACAAAAGAAAGAAAGAGAGAGAGAGAGAAAATGAAGGAGAGAGAGAATGAGGGAGAGAGAGTGAGAGAGATTTCTATCCTGTTTTTAGAGCTTGCTCTTTTTCTTTTTTTTGTACCAAGAATTGAAATTAGGACCTTGTGCCTGGCAGGCAGGAGCTTATGCTGCTGAGCTATATCCTAGGCCCCTAGAGCTTTTTCTTTGCTGTGTCTCAGAGTGATCAGCTGGAAAGAATTCTTATAAAGAAGCATATTTAGGGGTGACCTATTTTGGTCTCCCACAGTCATATTTTAGGGTGACACATTTTGGTCTCCCACAGCACTAAACCTATAAGCAAATATTTTTAACTGTTTAACAACTGGAAAGAGCCTAGATGTAGCATGGATTGTGATATATACATGTAATGAAACACTACCAGCCTCCACATGGGATGCACTGTTGTATCCCATAACAACAATGGACAATGGGTTCTTGCATTTTGTAAAGTGATGGAAGCCAGATTCAGAATTTGTGGATTCTATTCACATGGCATTCTAGAAAAAGGAAAACAGTAGAGAGGAAAACAAATCTGTATTTCACAGATCAGGGACTGAAGGATGGGTTTGTCACTGTGTAGGTCTGATGAGGTCCCCCTCAGTGAGGAGACAGAGGCTTTCACGCATCCCTTCCCCCACTGGGTTTGTTCTTGACTCAGAAGAGAATTGTGACTCATTACTATGACATCAGCAGATTTATTAAGAACAAGAGAAGTGCACACTCAGAAAGGGATAAAGATGCTCCGGGGCTGGGGGTATTTATGTGTTCTTCAGGTTGAAAAATCGGTGGAATTTGTATGGGACGAGAAGCTTGAGCTTAATTTACAGTGTAAGGGCCCATTTTACAGGTGGAAGGCAAGAAATAGTACTTTTTATTTTGTATGTTTATGTTTTTTAACTGTTAGAAATTTTTGGTGTGAGTTTCCTAGAAGGGAAACAAAGGCATTGTAGCTAGACATGATGGCACAGGCCGATAATCCCAGCATGCCAGGAAGCTGAGGCAAGAGGATCACAAGATCAAGCCCAGTTTGGGCAATGTAGTGGGATCCTATCACAAAAACAAATGAAATTAAATTAAAAATTAAAATTAAAAAAACCAGGCTGGAGATGTAGCTCAGTGAGAAAGGCCCTGGGTTGGATGGGGTGGGAGGTCAGGCATACATAACCTTGAGTAACTTTGTGTCTTGCAGCTGCAGTTTTCTTAACAGTACAACTTGTAAATTGTGACTTTTCTTGTCTCCTTTTTACCCATCTTTATTTCTTCTGTCCTATCTCAGTTGTCTACAAATGAGTACCCCATTAACTTCAGGGTAATGGACTAAAACCATCATGGTTTTATTATTTCACACATTAAGAACTGTTTGAAAATAATTAGGCCAAAATGTAAAACATGGCCATCTCTTGGGGTGGTCATACTGGTGATTTCAGTTTTATGCCATTATTATTTCATTATTTTTATTGTTACAGACATTGCTTACTAGGACTTTTAAAGATTGGCTTACCATGATCATGCATTCATATTAGAATGGTGGCACATGCCTATAATCCCAGCACTGGAGAGGCTGAGGCAGGAGAATTATTGCAAATTTGAGGCCAGGCTGGGATACATAGTGAGTTCAAGGCTAGCATGAACTATATACCAAGATTCTATCTCAAAAAATAAAATTAGAATATATTCAAAATACTCCTTGAAGAATGTGTTATACATCTCCTATATTCTGCACTGCATTGCAAAAGACATTTGGTGCTATAGAAGTGAGTTGTTGAATTGATGCACTAGCGTTCTATTTCCTTTTGCAAAATAGATAACAATTCCCTAATACATATTTGTATGCAGAGTCTATGTTAATGCTTTGTGCCAAGTACTCGCTAGTAGTTGAGTTACAAATGTCAGGTTCTGTTGTATTGAAATCACTAAGCGTAATGCACCTGAAAAAAATAAATAATAGGCATATTATCTGATAAATAGAAATTGTAGAAAACATAGCTAAGCATTATTCTAAGTACTTAACATGTATTAATTTACTTAATACAACTCTAAAAGGGAGCCACTACTATCATTCCCATTTTACCAAAAAAATACAAGGCACAGGAGTTAAGTAATTTGCACAAATTCACAGAACTTGAGCAAGTAGCACACAATGATATAAAACACTTCTGTATTCAGTATAATTTTACTTCTCAAGCAACTCATTGAGCTAGGTATCATTACCCTCGAGTGTCAGATGTAGAAATTGAAGCTCAGAGAAGTGACTGGCCTTGCTGAATTTCTATTTATCAGATAATATACACTTGATCTCAAAATCTGTGCTCTCTCAGCTTTTGCATGCTGCCTCATGCATTAACATGAAGTGGGCAAACCAAAACAGGAAATTACCAGAGAGCTGTCAAAACACATCTCCAGTGGAGAACTCCACATGTGGATTAGTTCTTTCCCAAGTCTGCTTAAATTTCACACCATCCACCTGCAAGTTTTTTCTTTCCTACCAGCTGCGAATGGTGACATTTCTTGCTTGCTAGTTCTCTGGTTTAAATTGGAGAAGCTTGCGGTACTACAGTCACCAAAGAACCTGCATATTAGCTTACAGAGATTTTTCCCCCTTCAAATTAAAGAGGCAGTTAAAAAAAAAAAAGTCTTGCTTCTATTTCTAGGGCTGTGAGAAAGTGATTGTGGGCATTCGCAAGCAAAAAGAAAATAACTTCATTTTTAGAGATTAAATGCCTGGTTGACAAGTTGGCAGGGCTGCCTTGTTTGGAAAAGAATGTGCAGAAAACCTGAAAGATAATTAGTATGTGGTAACCTAACAGCATGCAGCAGGGCTGTGGCGTGCCTGGCAGAGGAAGATGTGGCCACACAGTTCATTAACGCTGTATAGTTTGCTTAATTCCAGTTGGGGCAATTAGAGAAGGCTCTAGAACCTGCATAGAGCTCCAGAATAGACTCTCTGATCTCAGCAACCACGGATCTGAGCCACCACCATGGGCCCCAGGAGATTAGAAGACTAGAATCCTTCGTAAACCCATTTGCTTTTGATAATCGCCATGTATTGACTGTCATGATGGAGAAGAGCGTTGGTGTGGATGGTCAAAATAATGAATTTTAAAACTAGCTTTAAAGGTACTCTGGGAAAATTTTGTTGTTAATCTCAACCTCTTCAACTGTTTTTTGCCTAAGTGTCGTTAAAATCACAGGAGTTCCTCATTTTTACAGAGTGGAAAATTTTAGTAAAATTCTTTATAAAGTGGCTTTCTATTTATTTTTGTTTTTCTAATAATTTTTTCTAAGAAAAGTACACATTTCATTGGAGGAAAAAAGCAGCTAGGTAATGGTAAATGGTTTATATTTTAAAATGCTTTATAACAGTTTAAAAATGTTTATCATTTGACGGGATTTGAGATTTCTCCTCTCCCTACTTTCTTTTCTTTTCTTTTTTCTCTCTTGCTGTCCTACTGCTATTCCTCAGATCATGGAAATCTTACTTGTATTCAAAGATTCTTCATCTCCACATCTACAACTTTCAAAATTCAGCTCTGCTGAATAAATCTCTTTCTGCATGGATGTTTATACTGTCCAGCAAAGATAAAATGTGCTATCACACGTAGCTGATTGGCAAGGGCACACTAAAATACGAGGGGCCCTAACCCAGTGTGTCTACTTAATAATCCTCTCATACAACTGGCAGTTACATTTTATAAATTCATTGACCTTGAAAATCTACCAGATGAGTTTGTTTATAATACCACACTTGCAGCGTGTACTCTCTGATCCTAGCAACTGATGGTAAGGGAAAGAATCCAGCTATGCTGAGCAAACAGGGAAAGCCAAATTGCTGCTAAATATTTTCCCAAAGTCTTCCTCTGTGTGGTTAATTGGCCAACAGATATTCAAGTGGCCTTGACTCTCTTTAAAAAATTAAATAAGAACAGAATTTTCTTTTCTAGGTCACATGTCTAGCTTGTCAAAGCAACACAGAACTATTTTCCAGATGCCTGTAGCCCTTGCCTTTAGCAGAAGAAAGAGAACATGTGTGGCTTTTGTTTACAGCTGTGGGACAGCGTGGAGTGTTACTGATTTGATCAATGCTACCGTGTGCCCTGGGCATGACTCCAGCCTCCCAGCAAAGGATTGCTGTGTCTTGCCAGACTTAAGACATTATGTTCTCTTTCTTTTTTACTTGCATTTTCCTGACTGCCTACAAAGAGTAAACTGGCTTCACCTACCTCTTTACACTTCCACATGTACTTTTCCATGGAATAAGGCAAAAAAAAAAAAAATCCAAAAAAACATTATGAGATCTCTCTCCTACCCTTTCAGAGGGAAGAGGATCAACATCCCCAGTATAAAGCTTATTGCTGGTTCCATGCCCAGTCTGGCTTCCTATCCCTAGTAAAAACTGAGGAGCTCAGTGAGAAAGAGACATTACTCAAAGCCAACTCATTCTGCAAATGGCGTATGCAGCCTTCCTGGCTTCATTTCCTCAGCTCTGGAGTTCATCACGCCAAAACCCACAGGGACTTTGTAGCATGTTGTTGTATTAGCACCATATGGAGGATACTCATGGAACTCACATGCAGAAAGTGTGATGTCAGACCAGTTTACATGAGTCCAAATTTTGTGCAGCTGTTAGACTCAGATGTTTTGTTTCATTTTTTATGTCAGCACCATCCCAATAAATCCACTGATCCTGAGATTGAAAAGTAAAGAGAGCTCTGTGTACCGACACATGTTTCAGAACCAGGAAACTTTGGCATAGATTTGCACTCACTACCAGGAGTCAGTTACAGCAGAGTTGTGGCATGGCTTCTGTACTCCAGCAGGACAAGTATAGGTGAGAAAATGAAAAAAAAAAAAAAAAAAAAAGCATGTGCAAAAGTACAGCAGCCTTCATGCAGCTAGGAGTTGTTACCTAAGATTTCCTATTTTCTTTGAAATAGACTTCTGCGAAGGAAAATTTCAGGATAGACACTGTGGCCCCTGTAGGAGACATTTGATAAAATCCACCTATCAAAACTACTTGGCTTTGGAGAAAGAAAAATGGTGGCTAACAAATGGACCTGACTCTGTTGCTCAGAGAATCAGCAAGCCTTTCTCTAGTGTGTCTTTGTAGGACAAGATGAATCACTGTCTTCTGCCAGTAAAATAAAACTCTCAAAGTTTACTACCCAAATAATAATATTCAAAAATAAATAGCTGTCAATGTTTCTTTAGAATTGAAGGTAGAAAGCTGTATGCTTTTCTTTTTAACGTCTGGATTTTTAGAACACATGTGCTATTTATGACTCTCTGTGATATGACTAGATGTGTTATTTAAAAATAAATGCTTAGAACTTTGGATTTTCCGTGATTCACTTTGGATGGGTTGTGACTCTTCTATGTTTGGTAAAGAAACAAAACTTTAGGGATCAAAGAATAAAAAGACAAGAATTATCTACTTTTCTGGACTGCTACGGGTTCAGTTTCTGGACCTAAATTAAGACTTGATTCCCCCTCTCCCTCCTCATTTGTCCCATCATCATCTCTCCACTGCAGGGACTCTTATAGGCTCATCCTCTTGCCTTGAGAGATAGCAGTAGAAAGCTTTACCAACACAGTGCTCTGCATAAATGTAGCTCATGTAAAAGAATCATTATAGAATTGCTTATTTGACTTACCTCTCCCTACTGCCATGTTTTTTGTGTAGGCTTTTGGAAATCAGTGAATAAAAAGAAACCATTCCAGTTCACCTTGTAAAGACAAGGAACATTCAGCTGTGACCACTTTAGGGCTTGCTTTTCAATCCTGGTGCCTGGCATGCACAGCTGTTAAGACAGAGAAGCCCCCACAGTGTTCCTGGGGCTCATACACAGAGCAGGTTCTGTGAGATTCTGGGCCCCGTTTAGACTCAGGCCTTTAATACTCAGCCATTAAAACTGCTACAGGAAATGTAACTCTATTGGATATTTTGAGGAAGATCCACCGAGTAGGATCTTTCTAAATATGGTCAGAAGAAGGAATGAATTTCAAGTTAGCAAAAAGGTATGACCATGCTTGAAATAAGACAATCAGTTTGGAAGATACTGTTCTTTGAACAGAAAGCTTTGCTCCCTTTATCATCAGCTTCAAAGATTCCCGAAACTCTCTGGATCTGGTGAAAGATGGTAAAGGACTCTTTTGAGTATGATGCTGGCCACATGCTGTCCCTAGGGCCACAAAATCATGGAGCAGCACATGGCTGACAAGCAACTGCCGAAAGTTCTTCTATAGGAAAATCAGAAGATTTGCATAGAAGCTTAGTGGCAATTGAAGTCATTATGCAGACACCTCAAGTTGTGAGAAGTAAATCTGTGAAAAGTTCAGCTCTTGGCGAGTGAAACCTTTCTCAATGATTTTTTATTCATTTTCTTCCATGACTCATACTACTTAAGACTGGGCTGTCATAATTCTATTAACAGTCATATTGTTTTCTCTAGGATAAATATATATCCATTTTGCAATGACATGTAGGATAAAACAAATCTTGTAGTAAAAAATACTCTGTACCATATGCCTGATGTCTGGAGGTGGATTTAGTCTTATATTACTGCTGTTTCCTGTATCTCTTACTCTGAATTGCTCATGCCCAGAAAAGATTACACATTCTGAGTTGAAATAATCCATTAACTCTTTCCATGCAGAAAATTCCTCAGCCTCTTCTCACTAAGGGAATGAAGACTTAATCGGATAATCAAACACATATGAAATTTATAGGTCAACTAACCGCCCTTCCTTTTAAAGCCTCATTGGCTTTACACTAAAAATGTAGCTTGCCTGTCTCATAATCTCATTTACTAGGAAAATATTTATTTCAAATCTTCGATCATATTTTTCTGTTTTCTTTCCCTTCAAGTATTCCAATCATACATACATTACTCCTTTGATATTATCCATATTCTTGAATGTTCTGGGTTTTTCAAGTTCTATTTCTCTTTTTCTGTTTCAATTTGGGAAGCTTCTTTTGAACTATCTTGAAATTCATTGGTTTTTTCCCTTGGTCATGTCCAGTGGATGAGTCAATTGAAGACATTCTTCATTTCCTTTAGTTTTTTGTGTCTCATATTTCTTTTTTTTTATTTTTATCATTTCTGCCTCTGTTAACATTAGTCATTGGGTGTTACATGCTCTGTATTTTTCCATTGGAGCTCTTAACACACTAATCATTCATTTTAAACTTTTTGTTTGATCATTCCAATATTTATGTCATATCTTCATCTGTTTTTTGTTTGTTTGTTTGTTTGTTTGTTTGTGCTGGGAATTGAGCTCATAACTTGGTGCTTGCCAGGCAGGTGCTGTGCCACTGAGATATATCCCTGGCTTTACTCTGATTTCAATTGTTCCCTCAGACTCATTTTTTTCTTGCCTTATAATTTTCTGTTGAAAGGTAGACATGATGTCTTTGTATTAGGCACAACAAGCTTTTGGTGTGAAGATTTATGTTAATCTGGTTTAGAATTTGGTTTTGCTTACGGTTTGTTGTAGTTATGAGTTCCAAAAGACTGAACTTAACTCTAGCGCCCTTGTTCTTGTCTCCTTTCTTGCTTTGTGAATCCCTTGGTAATGGTACTGGGAGATTGTGGATTTTACAGTTTTTCTTCTGTAATCCATTGACAGTTTATGGGTCTGGTGGTAAACTGTAGGGAAGAGGAAGTGTTCTATAATCTTCTGATTAAGTCTTGGTTTTTAGTGGGACTATGTCTCAGAGATGTGGCCCTCACAAGTGCTTCTATACTACCTCATGACTACAGGACCCAGTATGCACTGCCACCACTGCCACCATCACCATCATAACCACCACCACCATCACCACCCTCATACTCCATCTCTAGTGCTTTGTTGACATGTTTTTATTTTAAGTGAGACAGGAAGACCAAAGAATGAAGTAGGTGGAAATTCCCTCCCCTAGGTGGGGTAAGGTTTCATTATTGCCTTATAGTGACATCTTTGCTCAGGAATTTAGTTTTAATATGAAGAAGAACTGTTAGGGTTACACTATTGTTAGGTTTCCCATCTCCCTGTCAAGGCCATAGAGAGATCCTCATCCTGAAAACTTGGTGGTTTTCTTGGGAGGGAGGAAGACTTCAAAATTGAAGGAGGGTCCCCTTATGATTGAGACCCCAGATGTTGCTCATTGTTATATTAGTCCATGCTCAACTTCCAGCAATTCATTACAACTACTAGTAAAGTAAGAGGTTCTAATTTATTACTCTAGTGGTACCTGCTGTATCTCTGTATGCATCTGTCTTCAGATGTCTGAACACAGATTATTTGGAGTCTTCAGTTCTCCATAAATCCAAGAAAGTCCCTGAGTTTTAGTTTGTCCAGCTTATTCTTATTACCGTGATGAATATGGTGACTTCCACATATGTCAAAAGCCTTTTACATATATCAAAGGGAAAAAAATTAAAACAAATTTAGTTATACATATAATTGACTTTATTTAAAATTCATGAATTGGGGCAGTTTTTGTCTTATGAAATAGAATAAGAGCTCCCCTTGAGTGATGGCAGAATACTGGGGAGAAGGAAACAGAATGGGGGGGTAATTAGTTAACTTCATGATACTTTTTCTTGTAATGGTCACAGGAAATGTCCTTATTATGCTGACTCAGGTGGACTGGAATCTCCATTTCCAGGAAAAACTGGTCCTTTTAGGTTCTACCTTCTTTCTTACAGTTTCACTTTGATTATGTGGCATTTAACATGAGTCACTCCATTTTGGCTTGATCTGACCTGGTGCAAGGACTCAGTCCAAAACAATAACCTCCCATGATTCTTGCTTAACACATCTCAAGGATAGAAACTAGAAGTAAAATGAAATCCTCCTTTTTTTCATATCAGATTGACAAACATTGAAAATGGTAATATGGTACTTGGTATAAGAGTGACAAAAGACATTAACATTCTCATATTGTATTGTTAGGAGCCTAAGTCAAGTGTCAGCTGTCTCGAAGGCAATTTCACGTTATCCAAGTTGTCAAGCTCTCTGACCTACCAGTTCCACCTCCAGGATTCTGTCTTACAGATATGCTCACACAAATGTGAAAGTACATATATACAAAGGCATTTACTACATAATCGTCTGTCGCAGCAAAATTGGAAACAACCTAAAGTTCTGTCAGTGGAAGAGTGATTTGAAAATAAAAAAAATCCCACAATTTATTTATTCTGTGGCTACTGTGTAGCCCATTGATAAAATAAATAAATTAATATACTAAAATGTTAACACATCCATGGTATATTACTATATGAAAAATCAAGTATAGATCAGGATGTAAATATAGTATTACCATTATTATGATATGATATTTGTAAAAAATAAAACAAACAAAATGTTATGCATACATGGAGGTATTTCAAGACACTTATCTATATAGAAAAAGGCCTGGATATATAGATACAAAATTCCAACATTTTTAAAGGAAGCGTTCATTATTTTTGTAATTGAGAACATGTATACACAAAGTAAGAAGGTCCTATTCCTTGATGAAAGAGAAAGCTTTCTGGGAAAAGTTGGCAATAACCTTTAGTTCATATTTCCAAGCCATTCCAGGAATCTTAAACAATTTGTATTTTTGTCCTAAAAACTCTTGGGAATGTAACACACTAGGAAAGTCACTTCTTTCCTTGCCAGCGGAAGGAGTTGGTTGACCTTGGTACGTTGCAAGAGTAAGGTCAGCGATTGATTGTGCCGGTCTAATTTACTATGGTCACTCCAGTGTCCATACTATGTTGGGCACTTAGCAGAGATCTGATGTATACTGGTTAAATTAATACATTATCTGAAAAATAACAGTGTCTCAATGACAAATGGCTGCACCATGTGCTGTAGGAAAATCTGGCACATAATTGATAGGAAGTTTCTCTGTTTTTAGTGAATGTTCTAGAATTTAAGTACTAAGATTACTTGTGCCACAGCAATGTTGAGGAAATTAAGTAGATCCAGAAAGAAAGTTGCTCTCTGACAGAATATTTCTCATACTGATATAGTAATAGAAATTATCTGGGCAATTCTCTCTTTGTCAGCACACAAAAAGGATCACAGACTCAGGACATGACTTAAAAGTACAACATTTTAGTTTTACTTTTTGCATTAAAAAATAATGTCACAAATGAGGCCAGAATTAGGATTATTTGGGAGATTTAATGGAATATATGACTACGAACTATTGAGATAAAAAGAAAAAGGAGATTTTCTTAAGTGCCTCTAGTCTTTCAGGCAGTGAGTTAGTCATTCACCACATGGTGTTTATTAAATCTCACAACAAGCTTGAACAATTGTCATCATTCTATAGACGATGAAACTAGGATTTGGAGAACTTGGATAACTTGTCTCAGGACACATAGCCAAAAGGTGACAGAGCCGGGATTTGAACACAGATGGGCTTGGCTCTAAAATACATGGGTACCTCTCAGGCCACAGGACATGGTGCTGGTTGGCTTTTGTATATGTCACTTATGGTATTACTGTGACAGATACCCATAACAAAGGCTTGATTACTAAGATGTGACTGGTTTAGACTGACATCTGTAGAATTAATCAGAGATTCTTACACATATAGAAGATCCCTACCCCATCTTCAACTTCTGGAAGCCATGGGAAAGTGACTCAGTATCACTGAACAGAATTCTCAAAATCTTGAATAAACAAAATCCTGATGGAGATTTTCCCAAACATGTTCCAGAATGTAGATACCCCCATACAGAGGCACATTACAGTTCCCGAAGAACTGCTTACCAGGTCATCAATGATACAGGGACAGTCACTTGTTATGAATACCCTCATGGAAGAAAATTCTTTGTTTACTTTTCCATAATATTTGCTAACTCAGATGAAATGGTTTTCATCTTTATTTTCACCACTGCAGAAAGTTAGCATACCAGTACGCTGTACCTTTTAGCACATTCATGCCATGTTTGCTTCCTTCTGCACTGTAGATTATGCCTGGGCTTGGCCTCCATGTAGAATATGTTAGGCACTATTCTAATGCCTACGCAGCTATGACCCATAACTTCCTATGTCTCTTACAAACCAGTCACACTCAGTTTTATTGCTTGATTTCAGTGTCCAAAAGAAGTTATGCATATAATAGGGCTGCAAAGAAACAATTTTTTTTCTTCTTCTCCTTTCTCCATCTTGCACTGAGAATTAAATTTAGGACTTTTGTACCGAGCTATATACTCAGCCCTTTCATTATTTTTTGTTTTGAGATAAGATCTCACCAAGTTTTTCATGCTGGGCTTGCACTTGTGAGCCTCCTGCTTTACCCTCTGAGAGTGCTGGGGTCACAGACATGCACAGGCAGAGTCAGCTACAAGAGGTATCCTTGATTCCTACCTTATCTCAAGCCTATTCTATTCCTCCACTTCTATTCAATTATGCATCTCAATAAACGGCACCACCACTTGCTCTGCTGTTCAAATGCTAAATGTATTCCACATTTCATACCTTTTCCTCATTCCCATATCTAATTTTTCAGCAAATTTGGAGGCTCTGCCTCCAAAATGTTACAAATTTGCCCATTTTACATCATGTTGGCACCGATGTTAAACCATCAATCCCTTACCTTAGCTACTCTAAACCAGTCTTGCTTCCATTTGTGTCCTGTATGATAATGATAAATGTAAAGCATAAATACTATTGACCTCTTGTTTTAAATTATTCAGCATTGTCCAGTTTTATTCTATCATGGTGTGTAGGACTGGCATATATAGCCAGCCACCCTCCAACTCCTTCTCACTTCTCTTCTAACTTTCAGTCTTCCCATTACACTATCCTCTTTCCTACTTCCTAAACACACTAAGTTTATCCTCTTGAAGTTTCCTTTGTGGATCCTCAGGTTCTGCTCCCAAACTTTGCTTACGTGGGACCTTTCTCTTCATTAAGGTCTAAGCTATGGTTCCTCTGTGGTTCCTCTACCCCAGGGATAACCCTTGTTACCTTGCCAGTCAGTCTCTATCACAACACCCTATTTTAGCTCCTTCATGACACTTAGGATTATCTAGAATTATTTTGTTCTATTATTTAGTTAACTTCTTACTGTCTGCTTCCACTTAGAGGATGACGGTTCCATGTGAGCAGGGAGCTTCTCTCTCTTATTCAGAACTGTGTGACCAGAGGTAAGAATCTTTTACTGAAATAGTATAGACGTTACCTGGGGAATTTTCTCTCTCCTTGCAGTACATAGAATAATAATATATCATTGATTCAGGAAATTACTTAATAGTATAAAATTTTAGTTTTAATTTTTAAGAAAATAATTTGGCAAGTGGCATCAGAATTAGGCTTCTGAATCAGAATCTACTAGCACATAGTAGGGTTCCATAAAAGTTTGTTGACAGTTGGGTGCACAATTGGCTGAACAGGAGTACAAAGAAATGAACACTGTCCTTAAGTAACCTAAGGCTATAAATATGATAAAAGAACATTGTGCTTATTTTAGGCAGCATTCTGATTAAATGACAAATTCTGCCTGATCAAAAAATATACATTACATTGTGACGTGAATCGCTGGATCATTTATCATGTCAATTGTATACTGGGAGACATTTTCCACTTGAATTCATCCAAAGAAGAATAATACAGGGAAAATCTGTTTTCCTAATACCGACCAGCTGCCCTTCCTAAACATTTCTGTTTGATTTTCATCACTCTGAATGTCTAACAACACTTCTGTAGTGCTGAGATGGCCAAATATGGGCTGCCCTGATGAGTGACCTTCATCTCCCCTGCAAAACAATTCCTCCCAGTTAAAGTGGACCCTGGCAGTCCTGGCTTCCAGCCAGGGAGCTGGCAGAAAAGAGGGCTGTTTGCCTTTGAACACCACCATTCCTCAGCAGAGGTCCCCGCTGAGGACTCTGCTCCCTCTGGTAGGGGCGGCAGCATCAGTCCTGTTTCTTCTCTTTTTCTTTTCAGACAGTAATATATTATTTATTCTCACCATTAGTCACAAAACGTTGTCTGAAAGCAAAGATGCAGAATGCCAAAATAAGATAGAAGCACAAGATTTCCTTTTGCCTCCTAAGGAGAATTTCTAAATAGAGGCATTTTATAAACAGCTGCATGTTCTTTCAGAAAGGAAATTGGAGGAACTGGCTAGCTGAAAGAAAATGAAACATGGAGCTGTATGAATGCCTTTTCTTCTGATAAATTGTGGGTAAACTTGAAGGCCCCGACAGTGGCCCTTTATTATCTGCAAACTGAGCCCAAGGAATGTGGTATGGCCCAGAGTGACTTTGCCACAGTGAGCTGAATATTCTTTAACTCCAGGTTAAACAACAACAACATGAAATTAATCAAGTTGCAAGGAAGGAGAGTCATTCATTTCTCTGTCCAGAAGATGTTCTGTGAATCTGCTAAATTGGGCAAAGTTGTCTTTTGCAGGTTGTGAGAAATTTATTTTAGACTGTTTCACCAGAGAGCAAAATAAGTTAAGGTCAGATTCCACACAAATATGGAGGAAGGAGAACATACACAATTCATAGTGAATGAAGTAGAGCATGATTTTGTGAGAAGTCATAGTAATTAAATTCTTTGGTGTTTTTGTTTTTGTTTTCCTGTAACTGAAAAAAAGAATGCAAGACGACTTGTACCTGCAAGCAAGTTTGGCTGCATTGCTTTGTCTTGAGACTTAGGCACAGCAAAAGTTCATTTGAAGCTGGGTATAGTGGGGCAGACTGTTATCTCAGCTCTCTGAAAGGTTAAGGCAGGAGGATCATGAGATTGAGCCCAGCTTGGGCAACTTGGTAAGACCCTGTCTCAAAGTTAAATAAAAATAAAAAAGAGCTGTAGATGTAGCTCAATGCAAAGGTCCTCGGTTCGACCCCCAGTACAACCAAACAAAACAACAAACAATAATAACAAAACTAATTTGAACTTACTTGTGGTTTCTGATATATTTAAGGGTGAAACATTTGACATAATAGAAATTCAGAGTTTGAGAAGGCTTTGAGGGTCTTTTGCTCAATTTATGACTAAGGAAACGCTATGGTTTGTGACTAGCTATCCTCCCAAAGCCTCATGGGATCATAGAGGGTTTTTTGGAGGTGGCTGAATCTGGAGTGTTTCATATATTAAACTACTCTTTCATTTTCTAGAAGTTTCCCAATGAAGAGAGTACAAGAGCTTTGATATGATTCAGTGATGGTATTTCAAGTTGATTTTCATTTCTAATCCTCAACACTTCTGCTCCATAAACCCCAGTCATCCCAATCCCCAAAGTCAAATGCTACCTAGTAGTATTCCACCTCTTGTACTCAACAGAAACTAAAGACAACAAAAGCTCAAGTGTGTAGACCTATTGGATCAAGTCATTAGGGAAATATTTCAGATTATTGTTAGTCAAATTATGCAGTTGGCATTCTAAAAACACGATAATTCCAAAAATGTCTCTTAGGATTTAGACTCATTGTTGACCATGATTTGAGAAAAATGAACATCCCCCCCCCTTTTTTACTAACTTATACTGATTCTTCTCTGAAGAAAAAGATAACTCTATAAAACAAGCTATTTCCAAAAAGATGCTCTAGAGCATGGATTTTACAAACGAAGATTGGAAACTATCTTAATATCTAATAATAAAGTAATAAGTAAATCATGGCACATAACTCACATAAAATATTGTCCAAAGATAAAAAGTGATAATTATGGAACTTCAGTTCTGTACAAATGCTTTTTTAAATAACTGTGCATGATATATACTGAATTCTGGGACTCTCCTGGGCAGTGGAAATAAAGGAGTACCTCAAACATTTTGCCTTGTAGTAGCAAAATCAGACATTCATCAGCATTCCAGAAACATAGGATAGTGAGACAAAGACCTAGAGTGTATCTAGGAGAAATAAAGCTTTCGGGATGACTGGAATGATAGGGGTGAGAGAGAGGTTGGACCACAGAGGACCAGCTAAAGGGGCCTTGGGACTCGGCCTGTGGATACGAGGTGCCATTCTAAACTTTAGCAGGATAAAATACACAACCACCACAGTGTGTAAGTATGTGATGATACTTTACTGCTTTCCTTTACTCACTGATTACATTCATTGCCACGCATTCATTAACTCATTTGTTCATTTGTTAATTCAGAGATCACTTATGGAATGTGTACCCACTGTCGCTGTGATTGCCATAGATGCTATAAAGGTAAATAAAATATAAATTCTACTTCTGAAACAGGTTAGAGGGATACTCATCTAAGAAGAAGATTTTTATTTTTATTTCTTGAAGTTCAGGCCAGCCTTGAAACTCACTAGGTAGCCCAGGCTGGTCTCAAATATGCAACAATCCTCCTGTCCCAGCCTCCCAAGTGCCAGGATTGGAGATGTGCCCCAGCCGGCCAGGCTAATAAACCATTATCCTGTAATGCAGTATAATAAATATTTTAAGGAGCCCTCTACAAGGTGTTACCAAAGCACAAAAACAAATGCTTTGGCAGGGAGGTAGTGAGCAAAATGGTCCTGATAGTATAAATGGAGGATAAATAGCAGGAAAATAAAAAAAAAAATACAACATGATTTCATCAGAGAAAGTTTAATGTAAGGAATCTGGAGAACTGAAAAGGCATACAGGAACACTCAGATTCTTTCACCAAGTTAGTAGCTTCAGGAAGCAGCTGCTACCCCCAGGTCAGACACTGACAGGGGAGATTCTAGGTTTATCTAAACTGAAAATCTTAAAGAGGCACCACACAGAGAGGGGGAGCCTTGGCTAGAGGGGCTGGGGGTTTCTTAGAAAGGTGGGACGCACCTGGTCTTGCGAGAACCTGAAGAAGCAGATAGTGGAAACCACTGTTGCCACCATTATGAAAGGTCAGCGATGTTAACAGGGCGATGTTAATTGGAACCGCAAACAAATAGAAACATGTCCCTTGGTCCTCAGCTGTCTTGTGGTCTCTCCCTTGAGTGCTCCCTACTGACAGACACCAAATGGAGTTCGCTGGCAAAAGTGAAAGGTGATTTGGATCCTAATTCCAGCAGCACAAAACAGGCTATATAAAAGTGGGTCTGGAGCTCACAGAAAATGCCTTAATCTCTAGCACAAATATGTTTTCAGTCTTACAAAGTGGGAAGATGGGTGCAAGGAGAGGGCATTTCAGGCAGAGGAACTATGTGCAGATACATTTTGCCATTCACGTGCTGGTCCTTTTGGGAATTTAAGTACTGAAATCAGCTGTAGCTAGAAGGCAAATGCATTGGGAAAGTATCTAGAAGTGCAAGTGGACCAATACAAAAGTAACTGTGCCCTGAAAAGGAGGGAATTCCATGTTAGAGGGAAGCAGGCAATATTTTAATATATTCCCCATGTTTCCTTTTTCTATAATTCAGGATTTTTTTTACCCTGAGAATCATTAAACATAAACTGACAGGATTATTGTTATAGGGAAGCATAATATTTGACATAGCACAAAACAAAGAGGTCATTGCTTGGAGTTTTGAATTTCAAAATAGCTTTTTTCTAAGTCTTTAGGGGGAAAAACAGCCCAGGGGAAAACCTTTTGATTTTCAAGTCTGACTTTTCCAGACAGATAAAGATTGATTCAAAATCCAAGAGCCAAATGTGGAGAAATGGAAGCCATGGTGTATTCAAAGTGGCTGTCGAACAGGAGTATGGCACAGGATATAAGGCAATTTGTTGGCCCATAGGACAGAAGAAAAACCTTCAGCAACCAAGAAGAGGAACCAACTACAATATCAGATTCCAGCATTCTCACTGTATTCCTCCATCCCATCGCCAGGTCAAACCTGAGGGGTGTGTGTGTGTGTGTGTGTGTGTAGTTCTGAGACACTGTGCAGCAAATCACAGGACAAAAAGTTTATCCCTCAGTTCCTTAGCTACAGGCCGTGCAAGCTACCAGCCAGAGAGCCCTTGTTTTAACAAGGGCTGCAGGACACTTTGAGATGGGATTGACACTCTGTATCCCCAAACAATATAATGGATAGTTCTCTTATTTTGTATGTTTACAAATTTGGTATTATATATGTGGAACTTGATTTTTCCATATTGCATACACCTGCAGTTTGCTCATTTATAGTTAGATGTAGCACCTTTAAAAAATATTCTATAATGTATTAACCCATTTTCTGGTCATTGGGTATTTATGTTTTTATTAATTTTTATTGTTATGAATAGTGAGGCCATAAAAGTGCCATGTATTCTGTCCATGTCCTCTGTACCATGTCCTCTGTCCATACATCTTGTTTCATAACTTTTAGATTTTAAATACCTTGATACCTGATATGAAAAATATCTCCATTCTTCTTAAAAAGTCATTTGGCTATTCTTAGCCTTTTGCTCTTATTTGTCCATTTTACAAGCATATTGTCAGTTTCTTAAAAATCTGGATTTTTATCAGAAATTTAGTGATTCCATCCATTTTTAACCCATTCTATTTCAGCCTTCATCACAGTAGCAAGATTCCACCAAAATTGATCACGTCACAGTCATCAAAACTTTCCATGTTACCAAGTCTACTGACTTTTACTTTGCTCTCATCTTACTTCATCTGTGAACAGCATATAGCAGAAGAGCACTCTCTTGTTTTTCACTTGTTTTACTCTGGGCTTTGGAAACATCACACTGTCCTGATTTTTTTTTTTTTTTTTCCTGCACCAGGAAGAAAATTCCAGTTTTCCTCAGTTGTTACAGCTAGTTCTTTCACTCTACTCGACCTGTGGAAAGTGGAGTGTCGTAGGTATTCAGCTCTTTTGCCTGTTTTACTCTTTCCTCGGTCCTCTTCCGGCTCCGTGGCTTTTAAGGTCACTCCATATTAACAACTCCCAGATACACAGATAGAACCGACCTGAGCTTCAGCCTCAAACATGCAATTGTGTACTGACATTTATAGCTAGACCTCAAGCAGGCATTGCAGACTATATACAAAAAATTAACTCAAGTCCTGTTTTAAACTTGATCCACCTCTCTAAGTAAATAGCTGCATAATATACATAGTTGCTCGAATAAAAAAAACAAAACAAAACAAAAAACTAGAATCCAAATCATTCTGGATTCTTTCTTATCCTTCAATGCCTACATCAGTTCCTCCAGAGGATTGTAGGTGCTGCCTCCAAAATGTATTTTTTTTTTTTTGGTTTTTTGTTTTGTTTTGTTTTTTCCCCGAACACATTTCAAATCCATCTCCTCTGCCATCAGTTTAGTCTGAGTTGCCTTCCTCTTGTTTTGACTACAGGAACAGTCTCATTGGTATCTCTGCATCTACTCTTGCCTCATCATAATTCACTTTCCATTAGGTAATGAGAGAAACCTGAGAGTTAGGACAGACCATGTGCTGCTTCTGCTTAAAGTCTTCCAAAGGTTTCTCATTGCAATTAGAATAAAATCCCAGACCCACATAAGGCCTACGGTGCTCTGCTCAGTTGACCTTGTCTACCTCTTGGGTTCCTGCTTACTGATTTCATTCCATTACTGATTCCAGCAGCCTCCTTATGCTTCCTCACATATGGGAAGCATTTTTCCATCTCAGGGCCTTTGCATGTGCTATACTGGATGACCTCAGCTCATTTCATAACTTTTACCTCCTCATTTTTCTACTATGAGCTCAAATATGCTCAGAGGGACCTTCTCTGACCTCTCAATATTGTTACCCACCACGAAAAGTCTGAAATTTAAAAATTCATTGGTTTAAATATTTATTCCTGGCTAGAATTAAATTCTTTGATGGCAGGAGCCTCGTATGACTTGTTCATCATTGTGTCATATCTTATAATAGTGCCTAGTGCCTGAAGGTCACGCAAAAAAATATTCACTGAATGAACAGAAGTTCTCCCAGAGGGAGCATCTGATGTAATAAGGAAAGCAGAGAGATGACTGAGAGGCCTGAAGCCACGATGCAAAAATGTTCATGCAAATGGATGTGGTATATGGAAAGGTTCAAAGAAAAATGCAAACAACTTACGTGTTAGGTAATGAATGTGAATGCTATTTTCTTCCTTACATTATTGTTGCCTTCCTATCGTGTAATAAATCAAATTAGTAGCGAAAATTAACTCTGAGTTCATATATTCTCATAATGAAATATGCCATAGTCAGCTTATGCAACTAGCTTATATTTATGATTTTGAAAGAAGAAACGAAACCTGCAAATGAAACATCATCTCGGTGTTCTTTTTCACCTTTCATGACTACTTAATGTAGCTCAAAACGCTAAACTTATGTATTTTTTATTTATTTTTTGAGTGTGCTGAAGATTGAAACTAGGGTCTCACGTTTGCTGAGCATGCACACTGCCACTGAGCTACACCCTGATCACTACATTTATTCTAAAATCTAAAATATCGCTTCTCGGCCTTTTGGCTAAGATCAAGTGTAAAATTTAAAATAGTAATCCATCTCCACTGCCACCATCACACAGTTCTTGACTCATATATTTCATATCTACTCTATTTTAGAGAAAGATTTAAACAATTCTCAATATTTATATTATTTTCCCACAGATTTAATTACTATTTTAGCAATATTTTATTTGCATGTAAAAATGAAAATAGATTATGGCTAATACAACCTACGGTATAACAAATAGGTATACTGGAAAAGTCAGTAAATGATAATAAATATGCCCATGTGAAAGACTAAATGTTTGTATCTCACCCTCCAATGCACATTGAAAGCTTAATCCCAACGTGATAGTATTTTGAGGGAAGGCCCTTCGGAAGTGGTTCTGTCCTGAGGGTGAATTCCTCATGAATGGAATTAATGCTCCTAACAGAGTGCTACTAGCTCTCTTTCTATTAAGTGTGCATATAAAAAGTCAGCAATCTGAGCTCAGAAAGAGGCCCTCAACACAACCCAACCATGATGCCACCCTGACCTCAGACTTTCCAGGCTCCAGACAGTAATAATAAATTTTTGTAGTTTACAAGCCATCCAAAGCTATACCACATTGCTACAGTAACCTGAACTAAAAAACATCGTGTATTTTTTACATGTTATTAAATATATACACATTCATGCACAATGCTTATTATGCATCAGGTAATGTCCTAGGCATTTTAAAATATGAATCTATTTTATTAAAAACTTCATGATTTAGGTGCTACTATTGTCCCCATTTTAAAGATGAAGCAATTGATACACAGAGGTTAAATAACATTCCCCGAATATATACAGCTAGTAGAAGATGTCAAAGCTGATATTTAAATCCAGGTAGTTCTTGTTACTCAATGTTCACTAAACCTAGATGTTTCAACGATTGAAAGTTAGTTAAGTAAATGAAAATTTTTTTTGTTCAATTGAAATGTTTGTGCTTGATATTTGATTAGTTTCTTGCTCTGTAATACTACAAGAGCTACTGCCACAAGCAGGCTGCTGAGGTACCATTTAGCATCCCTAGTATTGTGAAGCAAGGTGTCGGGAGTGTTCCTGTGGTCAGGGCTATGGGGACCATTGTGTGGCTTAAGGGCACAACTCTGGAGATTACCACCCACACGGACTCCATGGCAATGGCATCCGAGGCCTGATGGGAACCTAAGCACTGGCAGTAACGCTGCCAGGAGCCTGAAGCTTTGCTGTGTATCTCAGTGTGTCTTTCACTGGGAAACTTCTCTCTGCACAGTTCATTTTCAGTTATACATCCATCCCAGTTATTGACTGACTGTATTAAAGCATCACTCTCTACACTTGATGATTAACATATCACTCTTATTTTCAGCTCACTAGAAAAAAAAAAGCCCCCCACCATTGTTAGAAACCAAAGGTGTAAATAAGAACCAAAATGTATGATAGATATTGAGAAATGAGAGGAAAATGTTCAAATGAGAAGCGAAACAAGGGAGAGGGGAGAGAGAAGGAAAGAAGAGATAAGAAAAAAAAAGAACAGAAGGCATAAAACAAAGCTTTTGTAAATAAGGAGGAGTAAAGGGTTTAAAGGGAGCAGAGGGAATGGGAAAAAAAAGAAGAATCGAGATATATCATGTACAGGTACAAATTCCCTATGATGAATGTTACAATTATGTATATAAAATGTATCTATAAATTTTTTTTTTTGTACCGGGGATTGAACTCACAACCTTATGCTTGCTAGACAGGTGCTTAAGCCACTGAGCTAAATCCCCAGCCCATGTATCCATAAAATTAAAAAAAAAATTTTTTAAAGAAAAAAGTGTGTCACTATATGTGGAATGTGATAGATAATTTTTTTCTCTATGAAATGTTACGATTTTAAATATCTTTTGGGTACTTTTGTACAAATATCTGGCAACAATAAAAATGGTATTTATCTAAGCCAAGATTTGGTGAAAGGCCAGCTTGGTTCCTTGGCCCACTTGGCCTTTAGATAGTTTTCAGAACATCCTATTAAATTCTTAATTTAGTTGAACAGCAGTTGGTTGTTTTGGTACTCTCGGTTTAACTGAGTTTAACTCTAAATGATAAGCACTGTCATTCCCAGAAGAGACAGAGCTAGAGGAGTCATATGTACATGGAATCTAAGTCTCCCTTGGCCTAATTTTCTTTTAGACATATGAATGGCTTGAGGTCCAAAATGATGATAGAAATAATTCAAGTGCATGCAGATCATTGGTGGCTAGAATGAGACCGAGTCTGAGAGTCTAAGCTCTTATATTTTTGCTTTTTTTCTGTTACATCTCACTATGTCCCGTACTTCTGTGGGAAACACAGACTTTAAGCTGCTTTGTTTCAACTTTGTTATTTTCCCTTGTCCACGTTTGCTGGAGCAACCAGTAGAATTCTTTGAATATTAAATGTGGTCTATTTCTTCTTTAAACAGGGAAATCCACTAGTAACTCCAGAATACAAGAGGGTGTTTATTGGCCTTCACTCACAAGTCTAGGTTTCATCACCAAATATGTGGATTAACTCCTCAGTCAATTAACCTACATAGGTTTATCCAATAGGAGTTAACAGGGTTGGACAAGTGACTGATGTTCTCGGCAGCTCTCATGTTCCACATTTGAGCTATAATTGTGATGGCCAACGATTTTGTCTTTACAGTCCATTTGGAGCTCATAATACTTTTAGGTCTTAATTAAATGAGATCATGTTTTTAACAGCTTAGTCAATTTTGCTATCTTAGTTTTCACATGTTGTTTTCTGTGCTTAGTACCCTAACCTTCTAATGTTCTGCTTTTTGCCTCCAAATTGCCACTAAATATAGTGACCTGTCCTTCTGTTCTGACTGGTCTATTGTTACTTTTTGGTTTTGTTTTTAGTCAGGGTGAGGGTTTCTCTAAAATGAGTAGAGAAAATCACACAGGAGGACTCTTGAGGGTTCCAGGGATCTGTTCAGGATTGTTGCATTTTGACCATGTGATGTTGGATAAGCCAGGGGTTGGTGCGTGTTTTAAAGACCCCCAGAGTTCTCACAGAGGCCTTGGTTTGAAAACTTAGCCCTAGATGTATGCTCAGGTCTGAACAGTGACCAACAGACTCCAGTGTGTTCTTTTCCTCAGAGGCTTTGGATGGAGTCATAAAATGTGGGTCACAGGCAGAAGGCAGACACACAGACCCAGAGGTGTGCTGGGCAAAGGCTCAAAGCAGAAGCAGGAAGGTAGTAGAACCCATGAATAGGGAAAATGCCAGAAAAAAGGGAAAATAAGTTTGAGACCAAATGAGTCACAATAATAATAGTAGACTCCCTAAGAAGGACAGATAAACCTGAAATGCTGACCGGAGAAGCAAATAGGCAGAGCCTTCCTGTGTGTGTGTGTGTGTGTGTGTGTGTGTGTGTGTGTGTGTGTGTGTTGAAGGGGGAGCTCAGACCAACCTGTCCCAATGTCCTAGCCTCTGATCTAGCCACACAGCACTTCTCGTAACACAGTTTTCCCTATGTCTTGCTTTCTCTTTCCTGAGAAGGTTGAGTTTGTTCCTCTGTCTTGTCAAGCCTAAATAATGTGATGTCTTTATCAAATCCATTCCCCAAGTTCTTGGAGTGCCTACATGTTGCCTAGCATGCATGCACACAATAAGCCAGCACTCGGCAAGCTCTCCTGAATGAAGCTGAGACGCACAGCGTTACTGTGGGAGCGACAGTCTGTTCAGCTGGAGAAACAGTGCTGCTGTATACAGATAAAAGTGCATACAAAGTTGTCTGCCTGGAGCCTTGTGAATCTGTGAAGAAGTTGTTGAATTCTAAGAAAATGAAGGAGGGCCCTAACTCCACATATTTTTACCTCTAACTTGCCATATGGCCTGAACTTCAGATTGAGAGCTTAACCTCTGCAAAGGAAAGCAATATCCCTTAGGTAGATAGAGGATAAACACACAGCTATTATCATATCTTAGTGTGCATTCATTTAGCAAATCCATTCATGAACAGTTTATTGTCTTCATGGACTGAGGAAATGGGAGTTTTCATGATTGCGGGTTTAAGAAGAGGATATGTTGAGAGCATGAGCAGCACTGCTGAAGGAAATCAGGAAGACAGGTGACACAATATAAATTCTAGTTTTTCTCAGTGATGAGAAGAATGAAGGAAATGGTAGGGATGAAGACATACATCAGATTTCTCCAGGCTCCATTCTCCATGACCCCAATTAACTACATGCAGTGCAAAAGAACAGCACATACCAAGGATGGTATGTATTGTATATGCCATCAGAGTCTCAGTTTTGGAATAAAAAGATGGGTTTCATTCTCTACTGTTTATTGTATGTATAATGTAAGGCCAGTGGGCTTTAGTTTCCAAATCTACAAAACAGAGACAATAATATGTAATTTTTAAGAGGACAGTGCTAAGGATCATCTGGCAGAATAAATATCAAATGATTATGCTAATTGCAAACTATATATGTTGCTAAAATAGTTGAACCTGGGAGCTGAAGGAGAGTAAAGGGAGAATAGTCCTGGCTATGGTCAGGGCTTTTCTTCTGCTAAAATCTCCCCATTTTACTTAAGCCCAGAGGAAAGTGTCGCATTGGTTTTCTCCCACTGCTCAGTGCTGTGATGGTTACTCACCACTTTGGGATGTTTTTTATTCATCTTTTTCTCAGTAGCAATCGCTCTTATTGTTTATTTGTTTTTTCTTGTATTTGCTTACAAAATTGATTTTTAAAGTAGTGTATTAGAGTCTGTCTTTTTACTCTTCATTTTTTTTTTTGTTTTTGTAAATCTTTTCCAGCAGATAGGTAGTGAAGTTTCAAAGTCTTGGTTGCAAATTATAGAAATTCTGAATTAATACTAAATAATATTGGAGAATTAATAGTTTATATTAGTAAATGGGGGAGAGAGAGAGAGGGAGACAGAGACAGAGACAGAGTGAGATCTTCACACAAACTTGATCCAGCAGCAAAACAATGATATTTAGGGCTTGATTTTTTTCAGTTTCTCTCTTTGGCCCCATAGTATTTATTTTATTTTAAGGTCGCACCTCATGATCTTAAGATGATTACTAACTGATTCCATGTTTTTGCTCCTCATGAAGGAGTGCTCAGTTTTCTCCAGTGAGAGGCCTCAAGATTTTTTTTGATTAGATGAATTTGGTTTACAAACCCCATTTGAACAAGCCTGTAGCCTTGAACAATATACCAAGCACTGAACAATTTAACCAAGTCATACCCTCTATTCCTGGGGCTGGAGGTAAATTCAGTTTTTTTAGAAACTCGTGGACCCCCAGTTTCTGGATTAAGGAAGTGAATGTGGAAAAATGAATGCTGAGGAGGCCACTAACCCAAGACCACTGTGATAGATTAGAAGATACTGTCCTTAGATGAAAAACTGCAGCAGTTAAATGCTTGAAGACTTTTCCATTTGAAAACTACAGCACATGCTATTTAAACCAAATTTGATGTGTCTAATGTGATATAAATTGACTTTCATCAATATGCAAAAAGAGTGATCATTAACCTTTGAATTTTGTGATTTTATGAAACAACGAATTCTATACTTCAATGCTCTCACAAGTGATGCTTTTCTTGTTTATACATTTTAGTCATTTTCAACATGTTCTGAATTGAAACAGAGAATGTATTTTTTTCCTTCTAGTGTAAAATCAAATAAGCGAAGACACACTGCAGGAAGCCGGTCTAGCCACAGCAAATCTGTACTTGTTGTGAGAAAGGATGGGGAGAATGAATATTCGCCCTGTGGCATCAATTTCCTGTTTAATGTTCTCCAAAAGGCATTTGGAATATGCCCAGCAACACAGATGTACGTAAATACCATACATAGCTTGTTCGTGTGAGTGGAAGGAGGAGTCTGTGAAATGATGACAAGCCTGGCTTCCTGTCTCTTCCTGGTGGGTGGTGAGTCATTCCACCTTCAACCTGATGGTCGGGAGGAAGGATTATTCCAGTTTGGCATCAGAAGAACCAGAAGTATAAGAAGAGCATGGCATGTGTCTTCTCAGCCCAGTCATTCATTTAAGGAACTTCTGTCCCGAAGTTTGCATGTCCCTGCTGGAGATTACCTTCAGATTGCCTGTAACAAATGCATACTGCCAGGACAATTTTCTAAACAAATGAAATAATCCCCGCCAAACAGAAACTCAGACAAATTTGTCTTCAAACCACAGAAATACATATGCACGGAACCCATATCATCTCTTCAAGCGTGGGCAGGTGTGTTTTCAGTTCTGTAAGTCTTACTATACCAGATGGTCTACGAACCGTTTTTGGTCATCTTATTTGAAAGGTTAGGGTGTGGTTGGAAAACCAAACTCCTGTTTTTTTGTTTCAGTAAACAGCCTTCAGTGCTCCCATTGAATTTAAAATTTTAATAAAATGAAGGATGTCAGATGCAAAGAATTTGTCCTTTAATTTATCCCTTTGAGCTACCTTCTCATATAAAACAAGATTAAAAATAACCTATTAAGCACACATTACATGCAAGAAAGGCTTTTCTATTATCAGTGCTAATGCTCACAACAGCACACTATTTGTTCTATGTCTCTGCTTCTGGTAGAGGAGAAAATTGAGACTCAGATAAATAACAGCCCAGGTCACCCACGTAGCTAATGATGATAGCATTCAACCTCAGACCTATCTGGTCCTGAAGCTTATTTTTTTTCAGATGTATAAACTGATAATCTGTGATTCATAACTAGACCTCAGAAGAGTCTCAAACTCTAAAATTGAATGCAAATCTTTAAGTATATATACTTTAAGATTTATCTGGGGGAAAAATCTAAAATTTTTATCAGATTTATTGGTTATATTTCCAGAACCCAGCACAGTCTTTTGAGACAAGGTCTGACTAAGTTGCTCAGTGCCCAGACTGGGCTTGAATTTGCTAACCTCCTGCCTCAGTCTTCCAGAGTACTGGGAAGCCCTCTCTGTGGTCCCTTTTCTCTGTCCACATCCTTCACAATATCCTTTAGCAACTACTCCACTACTATTTGTTCAACTTTTTTAGAGTCTACATAAAAGTGAAATTATATAATATTTGTCTCTCTATCCCTGGATTACTTCACTTAATATAGTGTCCTCTAGATGTTATCACTAATGACAGAAATTTCCTGTTTGTTTTTTCAAATAGTTGAATAGTGTCCTATTACATATACACATATTTATATCCCATTTCAAAATGTATTCATTCATTGTTGAAGACTTACTTTGTTTCCATAGCTTGATTCCTGTGAGTAATGCTACAATGAACACAGGGGTGGAGACATCCATTTAGTATATTGATTTCATTTCTCCCTCCTAGATATACACAAAATAGTAGGATCGCTGTATTCTATTTTCAGTTTTGCTGAAACTTCCAGTTTTCCACTAACTGTACAGGGGGTTAGTTTTCTCTTACATCCTCACCAATATGTTGCTTTTATCTTTTAGGTAACAGCCAGTCTAACAGATATGAGGTGGTAACTCATTGTGGTTTTAATTTGAATTTTCTGATGATTAGAGACAGTGAGCACTTTTTCATATTTGACCATTTGAATATCTTCTTTGCGCCAGCGTCCTTTCTCCATTTTTAAATAGGGTTGTTTTCTTGGTATTGAATAGTTTGTAGCTGGCAGGGCAAACTGGAGCTTTAAAATATTATAATTTTTTTTCTTCTTTAGAGATTTAGAGATTTTTTTCTTTTGACTTCTTTAGACTTTCTCAGGCTTAGACAGAGAGATCATCTCGTCTTGGCCCAGAGGAATGGGCGAAATATGTAGACGTTAGCACTGAGAGGCAGGGTCCACTTGATAAACCACAGGAAAGGGAAGGAACTGAAAGGGGCCACGAGGGCTGAAGCAGCCTTAATTTTCTGTTATCTCCCTGTGCTCCTTTTCCCCTCTCCTCTTTATTGTAAAAGGCTTTTGCACCCACAGAAACAGTGAGATGGTGATACGTAGGGATACGAGGCCCCCATCTCCTCAGAGCTAGCTGTGAATAAAGCCTTTTCCTTTGCAGCATGCCACCCCACCCTTCTCGTTTGAGAAGTAGCAAACAGCAAGGACCTGAGTGGCTGATAACATGAGGCCCTGTGTATTCTGGATTAGGCTCTTATCTGATGTGCGATTTACAAATACTTTTCTTCCAATCTATGAGTTGTCTCTTCACTCTTCTTTCTCGCTTTGTTGCTGTTCAGAGCCTTTTAAATTTGACATAATCCTATTTGTCTATTTTTGTTTTTATTGCTTTGCTTTTGGGGCTCTATCCCAGAAATCGTTACCTGACCAATATTTTAGAGCTTTTCTCTTAGCATTTTTATAGTTTCAGGTCTCTTAGTATCTATCCAGTGAACACTATGGGTCCATGATATAAAAAGGTTAAGAACCATTTTTTTACTATTGTATATATGCCTCTGAATTGCTATAATTTGTCTCATTACATATCCTATGATTTAGTAGATTTGAATTTCTAATACAATTGCATTTGTACTATAATCATTCTTTAGGGAAAAAAGGGCTTAAAGTGCAGTATTTTGTGGATAGGCCATTTAAAATAATTTGATATTAATTTTAAAAAGGTTAAATAACTAAATCTTATCATTCAAGGGTGGTTTTTCTTAAACAGAGCACACCAGTACAAAGAAGTAGAAACTGTTTATACCAGCACTACAGAACAGAAGTACAAAATGAGCTACCCACATTCATAATTTTACACTTTCTAGTAGCCACATTCTAAAAAGTTTTTAAAAATACAGGTACGATTCATTTTAATAACACACTTTATTTAGCTCAATACAACTGAAATAAATTTCAGCCTGCGGGAAATATCAAAGGCTACCGAATTTTACAATTATTATTATTATTTTTTCGTATTAAGTTTTGGAGACGGGCTGTGAAGCCTCCCTTGTCATTCTCAGTGACCTCGGCTCCTGGCTGTCCTGGTAGGTGACAGATGAAAGAGGCAGGCAAGGCTGATGAAGCCCTGGAGCAAAGCAGGGAGAGAATGCGGCAGGTTTTGGCATGTGAGGACACATGTCGGGGATACAGTGATGCTGGGCCTAGATGCCAGCTCATATTGCCGAAATTGCAGTGTTGTAGGTGATTATTAAGATGGACCCAAGAAAACAACATAACACTCAGCATTTTGGCAGACACTTTCCTATTTCTACAGCTACCTTCTTTCCTTGGAAGCATACGTGCAGGTCCAGAGCACACTTGCAGGGAAAGATGTGATACAGAATGACTAAAGTTACACCCAGTAATTACAATAATTTTGTTTTTTTAACCACACCTCAAGCAAAGGATCTGGGAGTTTTATAGTAAGGAATTTAGCCAGTCTCCAGTCCCCTGAGGGAGTGGGCCAAGGTACCTGTCCTGAAATTGCATTCCTGTTTTCTACAGATAAAGGAGGTTCAGACCTTAAGGGCAGAGACTGCAAGAACAGACCACAGCACCTAAGGGGCCGGGAAATCGAGTTTTGTTCCTTGCCCAACCTCACTTCAAGTGCTTTAATATTTGTTCTCTTGAGGCCACCTAAAAGCTTTTCCACAGAAAGTGGCTCTCTTCACCCCTTCAGTCTGCTGCTCCCAGAGCCTAATATTGAACACACTTAAAATACCTTCTGCTATGAGGCAGGGCATCTTTGTGATCTAGAAATCCCATAGATATAAATTATCCTTTGGAACTATATTTCTTCTGTGTTTTTCAGTTACTCAGAATGACAAGCATAATATCTTCCTCACAAGACACAATCCTGGGAGATTACCGTTAGGTCAGCCTGAGTGTCACACCTGGAATTCCTTAAACTGGGAAATTATCTGAATCCACATGACATGATTTCATTTTATCCCTGGCCTTAATATAAGAGCATTTGCTTTATTTATTTATTTATTTTAGTTTTGCATTTTGTTTGTTTGTTTTTTGAGATAGGGCCTCTCATTATCAGGCTGGCCTTGCGCCACATACCCCAGGCTGACCTTGAACTCACAGTGATCTTCCTATTTCAGCCTCCTAAATGCTGGAACTATAAGGGTGCACCACTGTGCCCAGCAAGCATTTGCTTTAAATACAATGGTAGATGCTTTAAACTTTAAAAAAAAAAATAGCTATGCCATTGAAGGAAAATAGACATACTGGGAATCGTTAATCTCATGGGATCCTGATGAGTTCTTAGGCATTGATTACAAATTCAAGACGTCAGAGAGCAAAATGAAATGCTACCCCCACACAAGCATTTTCTGGTAAGTTTTTACACGACTGAAAAAAAATCTCTCTGCTGTCACTGTTTGCTACTGTTTTGATAATCACCGCCATCATCATGGGCATTGCTGCTGATATGCTTACTACCCTCACTGCCACAGTTACTACCACCATTACCACCACCGCCAAAACACCTCTCAGTCCATCAGTCTGCAACTGGGAGAAACCATAGGCAAATAATGTTTAATGGGAAATTCAACTGCATTTAGGGCCATGTCTTCTCAGCAAGTTAGAAGATCATAGAATGGTACAAGCCAGAAAGCGCAGTAGAAACCAAACCATGACTGATTTCTTGTTCTTCGAAGTTACTTGCTCAACTAAAGACAGCTAGATAAATAGAAGTCCAATATGGCAATTAACTGGGAGGGTGAAAATGCAAGTCAGGGATGAGTGCAACTGAAGATTTATGGGGAGTAATGAGTTAAGAACTGTGGGATTTAATTCATAATGGAGAGCATCAGAATGTGGAGGCGTGGATGAGAAGATGACGACTTATGTTCCCTGCACAGGGTACAACATCGAAACAGGAGGCTGGTCCTGCAGGCACATAGGAACAGTCAGTCTCACAATTACAGTCACTTGTCATGGATGATCTTTGACTCTGTGCTGGCTGAGTAAGATTGGTTTTGTGGCCAAGTTGCACACTGTTCACAGCCAGTTTATGAACAGAAGCAGCAGAGGAAGATGGCTCTTCAACATGTGTGAGAAAGCATCCTAATTCCCTGCGCCTTGGTGTTCTCTGCAAAATGGGGAAAATGCAGATCAAGTTAGAAGCACATAATTCATTACAGAGAATCTTCAATACTTTGGGAATGATGCTGATAGTGCGGTGAAGAAATCAGTTATGTTAGTATGTCCAGTTTACAAGTGAAGAAACTAAGGTTCAGCAGGGTTAAGGTCACATAGTTTGAAGAACAACTTCCATAAAATTGGGCTTTTTTAAAAAATGAAAACTGTATAATTTGTAATAGGTTAAACATCAGTGGAAGATGAAAAATAGTCCACATCCAAACTGTAAATTTAAATAAAAAAACTCACTTACTTGGACCAACTGGGCCATTTCAAAGGAAATGCATTTTTATTATTTTTAAGTACATACAGTAACCCATAAAAATGACTAATAAGTTTGGTAGTTCAGGCCCAGATTTAGTCAATAGATAAAAATGAATATCTAAGAAGTTCTGATCTTGCCTACACTTTGAATAGATTATTTTATAAATAAAAGAAACCTTAGATGTTGAGAAACACATTATTTTCTTTGGTAAGTAAATGCTTTTCAAATATTATTTGTACTATTCATTTGCTTACTGCACCATTTTTTGGTAAATAGCACTAGAGAATACACTAGCCCAGTGCCTTGTAAACAATTAAATAATTAAGCATTTAAAATGTCCAAATTAAAAGGGTTTTGTTGTATACGTTACAACTTCTAATCAGCATAACACATTCATCTTTTATTTCTCTAGAATATAGTGTTTTTAATAACTTTAAATTTCTAAAGTGCTTTTTCAAATCTTACAGTTGCCCAACTTTGTAAAAAGATCTAACCTGGTATTTAATATGAACAGCATAGTATCAGCAAATCCTCTGTTACTGTGAAGTTTTTAAGAAATGGAGCCCTTCCTTAAGTGAAATATTTATGCCAATTCTATGTACTCTTTATAGTAGAAAATGGAACAACAGAGAAAAAAGTGTTCTGACTCTAAGCTTTGACAGCACTGGTCATAAATCTGCTCTCAGTCACTGACCTGTGACTTCCACTCATTTCCATGGACCAGACTTGGCCCAGCCTGGAATCTTTTTAGCTATTACTGTTAATCTATGGAAAAATATTTTATGTAATGTGTTTCCCTTTAAAGTTAATGACTTATTGCAAAAAGAATAATGAGATTTATTAAATATGGTGGTCTGAACCATGCCAAATATTTTGTGGCTTTGTGGGAACACAGCAAGGTAGTTATTGGTATTGTAATAAATGAGAGTCTCAGTATTTCCCAGCTGTTAAACACATGATCGTTACTTGGGAGGACAAATAGCAATATTTTTCTATCCCTAGAGTACATTCTGCTCTTGATACGCCTGCATAACTACAATGAACAATTAGTGGGAGTTACACACAAAGAAGCCCAAAACAGTACATTTCTTTTCTGTTTCCTAAATGAAATTTAATCTGTTTGGTATCTCTCCAGAGTTAGACTTTCCATATCATAATAACGTTCCGTGTGGATAGGATGTCTTCCCTTATAAAAGCCAACCAAACACCTGTAATAAAAATTTTATTAGGTGGTATTTGGTTTTTATTGCACATTTATAGATATAACTAATGTTCAATAAACAAATTTTAATTGTTTGCTTAATGCCCAGCACTATAACCTGTGCAAGCAAAGGAAAAGCACCAGGTTGTGTCCTTCAAGAAATTTAAAGTCTGAGGAGAGAGATAAAGTGATATGTTCACCCAGAGTTGGAATATAGAGTTGGAAGAGATCTCAAAGATAGTATAGGTTGGGGACTCTCTATTCAAACTAGAGAGAGTTTCCATAAACAAATGGAGTCTCCAGAGTAGCTGGATACCATGTCGTGGAAGTATCTATACCCAGTGTTAAGGAACGGCTGGTTTCTTTTTCAGTGAATTTTTTGTCATGCAGAAATATAAGTATCTTGTTGTCTGACTTTCTGATTTTTTTTTTTTCTGGAGAGAGCAAAATTTCAAGAATTTTCTATTTCTCCAATTTTCAACTAACGAGTTTTACTAATGGCTAATGAACGCACAAGTGGGTCTTACACAAACTTTAGCTTGCCATTTTACAACTGCTGGTCTAGACTAACACTTCCATTTCACAGATAAGGAAAATGGCCTGTCCGAAGTCTACAGCTGTTAGGCCAGCACTCCCCGTCCAAAGCTTTTTCAGGTAACTATCCCTTTTCTCAACAACAGAACAACTGATGATTCAAAGAGAAAAACAATGTAGCTATACAGCAATAGGTTTAAACTTTTTTCTTAAGCACAAGATAGTGCTTTATAGTGAAAGTAAGGTTGAGTGAGAAGTCTTAGAGGGCTCATGGCAGGAAGAATTGAAGAAGGCTTTTGCAAGTGGCCTTTGAGGTAGATCTTGAAGGAACTGACTGGTATAAATTGTCAAAAAGGAACTGCAAAGAAAGTTTGTACAGGAAAATAGTATAAAGAAAGCCCATGGCTAAGAATTTGCAAATATATTATACAAAACAGCATAGAGAATGGCTTATTTTAATAGTGGAGTGAAAATTATATCACTAGAACCCATTCAACAAATGTTTGTCACCTCTGTGCCAGGCACTGTTCTAGGCTGTAGGGTTGTACCAGTAAACAGGAGAGTCAAATTCCTGGAACAAGTTGGCTATTTATGCTAGAGGCAGAGACAGATTAAAACCAAGTAAAAAATGATGGACTATGAATAAAATAAAACCAAACTAGGTTGTTGGTACATACCTGTAATCCCAATATTCTAGGAGGCTGAGGGAGAAGGCTGACAACTTTGAGCCCATCCTGGGTAATGTATTGACTTAGTGTGACCCTTTGTCAAAATAAAATATAGGGAAGAGCTGGGGGATGTATCTTAGTATGAACACTGGATTCTATCCCCAATTTCCTAGAAATAAAAAAAATTAAACTAAGCAATGCAACTGAGGCAACTGTGAGTGTATATTAGCCAAGATAGTTAGGGAAGACTGTTTCAGGAGAAAGCCCGATGATGAGAAGGTGCCAGTCCGGCAGTGAAGTCTCCAGACAGAGGGGAACTACTACCAAGAGCCCCACCTAGGCAGGAACCCGAACAACAAGTGTGGCCATGGCGGAGCAAGCTGCCATGACGTGGTAAGGTATGACATCAGCAAGACAGCTGGACACCTGTCAGGGCTTCATAAGGAGTTCAGAATAAAATGAGGTTTCCTAGCTGGGCACAGCCGCGACGCCTGGGAAGGCTGAGGCAAGAGAATCACCAGTTTAAGCCCAGCCTGTTTAAGTTAGTGAGACTCTGTCAAAATACAATACAATACAATACAATGCAATGCAATGCAATGCAATGCAATGCAATGCAATGCAATGCAATAGGGAATAACATCCCCCACACTGATGAGGTTTTCTACAGGGAGGCAGCATAAGTTGATTACCAATGGAGAGTACTTACTGTGCTTTCTAGAAAGTGATACCATTTGGCACTTGACAAGGAAAGGAGGTGGATCATGAAGGTCTCGCATCGAAACCGAAACCGATGGGAGTGCATTTCTGAGAAACGCACAGAGAGCAGAGTGAGGAGGCGTCTGAGTCTCTCTGTCCACCTCGTGCACCGTGGGTGGGGTCAGGAGCTCTGGGTGCAGCCTGATGTCCAAGCTCAGGTGTAAGGGAAGATAAAAATTCGCTGAGGAATGGTGAAGGTGGAAAGGAAGTGTCACAATTATTAAAAGGGAGGAATTGCTAACGGAACAAGTCGTAGCGAAAAACTTTGTGAGGAGGGCCCGAGTTTCAGACCTAGGAGTCCCTTTAGGAAGCGGCCTTGGTGACTAAGGTGAGACACACCTACCTACATGTTAACATGTAGGAAATCATGTGACAGGTGTCACAAGCATTTAGGGTACATAATGAGAGAGGTCGTGGGAATGACAGGGCAGGGCAGGGCAGTGGGAGGATTGGGATACTCCTATCAACAGCAATAGGGAGGTGAATAAGAAGCTGAGCTCCTAGAAGGTAAAGGAAGAGAAACAAGTTAAAAAAAACACAAAACTCTGAATATATCCACAGCAAGCCCAAGAGTTCGGCACCGCTGGGCAATTGTTGTTTTGGTTTTTTTAAACTAATCTGTTCAATTGAAGGGGAAAGTACGAACCCTTTTGTGAATCTGGGTTGGAGGAGAGCAGCTTTCTAGAAGCTGGCAGCTATTAAATATCAATTTTATGAACAGTTTCATCATATTATTTGTAAATGTTGTTTGAAACAAAATTTAAAGATAGTAAAAATTGTTTGTTTTTACAGTAGTGGGTAGTGAATTCAAGATTTTGCACATACTAAATGTGTCAGTAAATAACATCCTGAGCCCAGATATTAAAATTTAAACTTGTCTGGGTGGCTTCTCTCTAATCTTTAGTAGCCACAGATAATTGCTTAATGGTAGAACGCAAGTTTTATACCCTTGAACTTGAAAGCTTTGAGCTTGCAAACAAAACTTCAGGCAGACTTTTTAAAAATGTATTTTATTTTTAATTGACACACAGACATTGTATATATTTGTAGAGTCCAGTGAGACATTTTAATACATGTATATAATGTTTAATGATAAGATCGAGGTAATTAACATAGATATAACTTGTAGTGTTTATCACATCTTCTTGTTGGGAACGTTCAAAATTCTCTGTACTAGCTATTTTGGATATTGAATTAATTGTTGTCAACCGTAGGTACCCTGCTATGCTATAGTTCATTAGAAGTCGTTCCCTATATTTGCTGCATCCCTGTATCCATTAACCATCTTTTCTCTACCCTTCCCTCACTCACACCATTCCCAGACTGTGATAACTATTATTCTGTTCTTTTCTTTGAGGTCAACTTTCTAGCTTCCACATTGCATTAGTCTGCTTTCCATTCCTGGATTAAAATAGCCAATCTAATCATCTTAAAAAGATGAAAGGTTTATTCTGGTTCACAGTTTGAGTCTCCAGTCTATGATGAATTGGCATTGTTTCAGACTGCGCTGAACAATACATCATGACAGGAAGCGTGTGTGGGAGTAACCTCGTCACTTCATGACTGTCAGGATCCAGCACAAGAGGAAGAGAAAAGGCAGGGCGCTAATGTTTCCTCTAAGGCCGTGGCTCTCTGTAACTGGAAAACCACCACCTAGGCTGATGTCTTAAAGGTTTCATCACTTCCAAACAGCTCCATGGGGCTGTATCCAAACCAAAACATGCATATAAGTTAGAACATGTGTTATTTGTCTGTATCTGACTTATTTCACATAACATGGAGTCCTCCAGTTCTGTTTTGCTACAAATGACACAACTTCACATTATGGCTGAAAAAGATTCCCCTGTATATATGTTTCAGATTGTCTTTTACACATCGATGGACACCTTGGTTGATCCCATATCTTGACAGTTGTGAACTGTACTGCAGTAAACGTGTGAGTCCCCATCTCTTTGCTTTCAATTCCTTTGGATATATACCCCTTACAGGGATTGTGAGAGCATATGGTAGTTCCAGTTCTAGTTTTGGGGGAACTTTTATAATGTTTCCCATAACTTTTGTATTAATTTACATTCTACCAGTGCCTAAGAGTTCTTCTTTTGCCACGTAATCTCTAGCATGTGCCATTTTTGACTTTCTGATAAATCATTCTAACTGGAGTCAGATGATATCTCACTGTAGTTTTTATTTGTATTTTCTTGATAATACAATTATAGAAGGAAAAACTGAGGACCAATTTTGCCATTCAAAATGCTACATTGCACCTTCCCTTTAAAAAAATTAATTAGGCCAGTCAGGAAAATTCTAAAAGAATTTTTTCAACTACTTAAAAAAAGTTTCAATTGTTTCAAAGAAAATTATTACTGATTTTGTAAATATTAAACATAACCATGCTCATCAAAAAGAACTCAAGTAATACAAATCTGAACATGAACAAAACCTTCTCACTTTCTACCCTCACAATATGATCATCCAGAGTAGAAAAATACCATTAGAAAGAGTAGAAAAGTATTGTTAAGAGTAGAAAAATACTATTCAAGTGAGAAAATATGTGGGTAGAAAGGAACCAAGGTAGTGGGGAGATATATTTAAAAAAAAGAGACTTTCTTGTTCTTTCTTCGTTGGTTATCATGTTGAGCAGCAAACCCAGGTGAGCAAACCCAGCAAATACACGTGAGGTATGCATTCTATAACTGAGCTACATCCTCAGTCAGTTTTATAATTTAAAAAAATGTAAATTTGGAACCAGGGCTTCCCCAAGTTCCTGAAGCTGGGCTGGAGCTCATGATCCTCCTGATACAGCTTCCCAGGTGGCTGGTATTACAGGTGTTTGTCACCATAGCCAGCTAGTGTGGCTATTTTAAGAACAGGTGTTACATTTAATTTGACCCAGATTTCAGTAGAAGAAAGATCACTGTGGCCTTAAACTCACAGTGATCCTCCTCCCTCAGCCTGTACATTTATAACTGATTGTGAGAAAGTTCTTAGTGTTTTCACAAAAAATCGTAAAGAGTGTGGAATAATCATTTTCCTACTAATTATTAGGATCACTTCCCACTGACTTATGTTTTGGTAGTCACTTTTTAAAGTCCTGAACTACTGTGAAAAATAAAGCCAGTCTGTACTTAATTACATTATACAAATTAGCACCTCAATATACTTTGTCCCCATTTCATGCATCACAATTAACTAATAAATTAAGCTACCTAATTTTAAGACTAATGCACCCTCTAACTCCTGCTTTACCTACCCTACCTAACACAGCTTTGACTATTTGTTAAGTGCTTACTTAGTACTTATTGACTTACTAATTAGTTTTTCTTACATTAAGTAATAAGGTCTTGATAAAGTATGAAGTCATAATTAATATTAATGTTGTTCCTTTCATTAGAGTACAAGCTTTACTCATTTTGTTTCCCACCTTAAGGGCTACAAAGGATGACTCCATATTGTGCCTTACTAGCTCCAGGGTGCAATGTTCCTGTGGAAGTGGTGGCCTGCACTGTATCTGTGTAATCTCGTGGGCAACCCTGATTTGCATCCTTAGCACCCAGAACAATGCCTGCCATCCCAAAGGCACAAAATAAATATTTATCATGTTAATAATTATTATGGCTGTACACTGCACATTACTTTGTGCCCTATATTTTAAATCCATGTTATTTAATTCTTACAATAATCCTAGGCCCCTACATTCTAGATGAGAAACCTTGGTTTAGAGAGATTAACTGATTTACACAGGAAAGGCACATTGGAGATGGAAACTGAATCCAGGACTGTTTCTAATGTGTCTCACCCAGTACACTGAGGATCAATTGACATCAATGTCATCACTAAACATCTCTTCAGACTCATTCTTTTTTTTAATCACAAGCCTATTTTGATAAGGAGAGTACTTCTCATCAAATTTAACTTTGCATGATTTTGCATTATAATTTCCCTTATGGGAAATTCCCTTATTTTTTCAAAATAACAAAAAATAGAATCGGCCATGCTGGGACTTGGGGGACCAACCAAGAAATCAACTAGCCAGTCTTCCTGGTAACCTGCACAAGCCATGCACATTCCAGGGAAAGTAAAGACGGCACCTCTCTGTGAGGCTGAGAATCAAACACCATCCATCTCTGCCCTCCTTCCCTCAGCAACTGGATGGTTCCGAGCACAGCCTAAGTTGAGAGTAGCTAAGGTATGTAAAACAACTAAATGCTTGTGTTGTTTGGTTGATTGTGCAGGCCTGGGGCCAGTGGTCTGAGCATCTCTTGGGAGGATGACTGTATACAATATAGCAAATATGGGGGATTTCTTTCTATCTTGTCTTTGAAGTCCAATATTGTTTTCACTGTTTTGCTTTGTTCTGATTGTTTTTGCTTTATTCAATATTCTGTTTTGATTGGTTTTGTAGTGTTTTGTTTTTGGTTTAATTTTGCTGTACCTGATGGAATGGACAACTATTGTGAGGATAATAAGATATACTATCGTAGCTATTGTTGTTTTCCTGGTATCTTGCTCTGAAGTTCTGTACCACTTTGGCTGCCTTGTCTTGATTGGCTTTGTTCTGTCTTGTTTTGTTGGATTTTACTATTTTTAAAATAAAAAATAACAACAACAAAAAAAAACAAAAAATGTATTTCCTAAAATAGTAGTTTGAAGCAGAAATGGCCATCATATACTATAATAAGTCCCTGACTGCTAGAGAACACTTGAGTTGTGAACTTTCACACATGAAGAGTATAAGATTCACAGGTTACTGTGTAAGACTCACTTTGTCATATTCCAAATAAATCTGAATTACTAATGTTCTCCCAGAATGGAACCCTTTCCCAAATCGGAGACTTACTGTACTTAGGATAGTTTCTATATTTATAAAACTCTTCTGTTGTATAAAATGGATGTGTGCAACACCTCTTTCACTTGAAAAAATTCAGATTTTAAAAAAAGTTATTTGTTTTTCTGCTTTTGCATTTCCTAACACAACTATTGCTTAAGGAGAAAACATATCACTATAGTACTGCGTGCACTGTACATTTCTATTCATTCAAATTTGTTGTTCTGGTAGCAGTACCTCAGATCAACCACAGAAGACTTCCAGAAAGTGCCATGTGGCACATGAAATTGGAACAGGCCCTCGTGGGCCATCTGAGGCTGGGGTGAAACTAGGCAATACTCCCACTGCTGTTGGAGGGCTGTTGTCTTTCTCAACATGGCAAATGCCAGTGCTTCACACTTGTTTTCTTTTTCTTTGTATGCAGTAAAGTGTACTTGGATTACTCTTCTCCAGGTAAATATATATACATATATTGGAAAGATAGGTAGATAGACAGACAGATAAATGGGCTACTTGAGAGAAGATTTAATTGAATCCACTGCAAAACAGATAGTATCTTACTAACTTCCATCTCTAGTGTCTCAACCTCTTTTTTAAAAATCTTTTTATCTTCTTTTTTGTTTTATCTTAAGAATTGTGTATTAAAATTGTTGTTTTAAAATCAGGCTTTCAGGGCCGGGGACATGGCTTAGCAGCCTAGCACCTGCCTAGCAAATGTAAGATCCTCAGTTTAATTCCTGCTACAAAAAATAAAACAAAAATAAAAAAAGCAGGCTTTCATTCTTTTAATTCCTTGATATCCATTTTACTTTTAGACTTCCTGTTCTGTGCTATTCATAATGCCCTGTACAGTCAGTCATTCACTTTGCCTTCCTTCAAATCTTCACAGTTGTCTTCCTTTTCTCTAAACCAGAAGAGCAATTGCATTTAAACAGTGCTCTGATAATGTGCAACCTGAAACAAATGTATTTGAGATCTGAAACCAGTGATTCTGCCGGTGGTAGTTACTGGGGCTCTGTTGGCATTACCTCTTTCAGATATCTCATTCTCCTCAGCATTTAAACTGTATCACCTCTGTGCACGTTTGGTCATTCAACAAATATTTATTGAATGTCTGCTATGTGTACCAAGTCTGTAGATATGGTGGTGAACAAGGTTAAAAAAATCCTCCTACCTTCATTGTGCTAACAGTTTAGTGGGGAGGAAATTAAACAAAACAGCAAGCAAAAAAAAAAAAATTAAATAAAAAACATAAATTTTGGTAAATAAGTGCTGTCCCAGGATAGAATTTTTTTTTTTTTTATATTTTGTATCAGAGACCTGAGAATTAGGTTGTCAAAAGACAGGCTAATAGGTGAAATTTATACACATTTTACGTGATGTTAATATTTTTATGTATCATGGGAGATTTTATAGGAAAAAAGTGAAAAATCCCAACAAAGCAATTAGGCCTAGAGACTTAGCTACCATTTTAACAATGGGTAAAAAGTTGTAAATAGACCAAAGGGTTTTGGCTTGAATAGGTCTTAAATTATGAGAATCTGACTAATGGACAGAGAGGTAAAACTAAAAGAATGGGTTATTTTAGTAAAGTTTGTTTGCATAGACTCGTATCTCTATTGTTATCAGGTTTTAGAGTGCTGGAGTCTCCTTCTGGAGGTGGTTTCCAGGTTGCTACCATCTCAAACAAAGAATTGAAAGACACAAGCAAAAATAGTGGCAAAGTTTCACATTTATTTGCAAAGTGATAAAGGAGAAACTGACCATGTAGAGTGAGTTTGGACCAGTAAAAATAAAAATAAAGATAAAAGTACACTCTAGAGCACACAGGGTGTGTTAACTTGGGGTGGCTGTTAACAAGTGCTTAGTGGTGACTGTCTCTTTTTGTTCATTCCACACTGTAGAAGATCAAGTGAATGGCTCTCCTTGAATGCAAAACTATTATCTCTGCATTATTAAACTTGTCTCCACATACCGATATGTACAGAGTTGGTTATGCTATTTCCTTTTCCCTTCAATTGGCTCTAAGTGATGCAAATAAAGCTAGCTAAGGTACTAATAAATAATCTTTAGGGCCAAAAGGCATTTTCCTGTTTATTTGCACTGTGTTCCCTGTAGAATGGTTGAATGCAGTGGGATGGCAGAGCAGTTAACTCCAGGAATGTCAACTGGGTACGAGCCTCAAAATAAGAGGCTATGATTCAAAGGTACAAAAGTTTACATATCAGAAACTGAAGCAATGGCCTCTTAAATTCACTCATATTCTATCACAACTGAGTTATGGACACTGGTCCTTCTGCATAACTTTCTCTCTGTATATTGCAGAGGTGCTTGCTCTCTGCTAGGCTAGCTCAGGTCACCTTGCTCACATAATTTCTTCCATCTTCACTGTCAACTGTCCTTGAACCACTCCCTTATTCACAAGATAATAAATTCTGGCAGAGGCCTTGGATCAAGGCCTTTGTGTGTATATCCTCACTTGGATCAAACTTAGGACCCCTTGGCTGCCCATAACTTTGAATACATCTTAATGTCTTTACTCTCACCATGCGTTGCATTGGAGGTGATAGATTAGAATTAACTTGCCAGGATTCCAATAACATTTCAATGGGATTATGAATATAACTTTCTGGATTGTGAGGAGGACTGGAAAATGGATTACAATATTTGGATTACAATATACACATTGCTGGTTCTTGCAGGAAGTTCACCTATGGGGTCCTGAGAATTGTTGGGTTTTTTTTGAAGAGAATAAAACCAAGCAAAATAAAGCAGAACAAAGCCAATCAAAACAAACCAGTGTAAGTAACACAGGACTTCAAAACAATAGGAAATCAATAATGGTTACCATAATGCAGGGAAAATGGAATGCTTCTCCACTGTTGGTGGGAGTGCAGACTGGTGCAACCACTGTGGAAGTCAGTATGGAGATTCCTAAAAAAACTAGGATTGGAAGTTCCATTCAATCCAGCTATTCCCCTCCTGAGTATTTTCCCAGAAAAATTGAAAAAGTCATGTCATAATGATATATGTGCACCCATGTTCACAGCAGCACAATTTGTGATAGCTAAATCTTGGAAACAACCAAAATGCCCATCAACTACAGAGTGGATGAAAAAAATGTGGTATTTTTATACAATGGAATATTATTCAGCTATAAAAAGGATGATCTTGAGGCCTTTATAGGTAAATGGAGGCCACTTGAGAATATCCTCATTAGTGAAATAAACAAGACTCACATTAGTAAATATCACATTGTCTCTCTAGTGTAAAAATAATAAGAACTGACAGAATAATGGGATCCAAAAAGGATAATAGATATAAAAGTGAAAGGGAAGGAAAGTGCTCTAAAGGATATAATGGTATGTATAATGTGTAAGATAGATGACCATATTACTAAATTTCTGTTAGATCATTGAACAGAAGAGTTTGCACTGTCAATATTTGAGTGTCTGGCCACTTTTTATATTTTGATTTTGTAACTTTAACAACTATTGTTAAGATGACAATATGTAATGTATCAACTAGCGATTTTATGATGTTAATTTTTTTTTGAATTCTGTATTCTACTTTTTCTCATTGTTTCTATTTTGTTTTTTTTTAATTTTTTCTTTCTTTAAATAAAATAAAAAATTAAATTAAAAAATAATGGTTACCATAATGCCTCCTGTTGTCTTCAAAATAGCTGCAGATACTTTCAGACAGTAAAAATCAAACACAACAGAACAGAATAGAACCCATAAAAACAAAACAATGAATGCAATAAAGGACTCCAAAACAAGACAATAGTAAATCCAAATTGGCTACCATAGTATATCTTGTTATCTTTGAAATAGCTGCCCATGCCATCGGATACAATAACATCAAACAAAACAAATCAGAATAAAACCCAACTCAACAAAACAATGAAAATGATACAGGACTTCAAAACAAGATAATAGGGAATCAGCAATGGCTACCACCCTCAGAAGAAGATCCCTCATAGATGCTACACTGCAGATTGCCATCCTCTGAATAGGTGGTTAGACCACTGGATTTAGGTCTGTAAAGTCAGTGAAACACTAAACACTACAAGCATTAAATTGCATTCCACCTCAATAACTATCACTGCAGCCAGTATTTCTCTGGATCAGCTAGTGGCTTAAGCAGGGGGCAGGGAGGTTGGCTTTTTTTGTTTCCCAGGCTGCATGCTGGAAGAGGGTGGCACCTGGCTATCCCCACAGTGGCCCATGCTTGGTACTGATTTGCAGGGAGGGCTTTCTTCTTGTTGACTTCTTGTTCTCTTCCCCTGCAGTCCACAAATGTCATGGACCTGAGAATTGTTTTATGAATATATACTGGGGTCTGGTCCTGCCTCCCTTGCAGCTAATCTAAATCATACCGTCTTCTTATCTCAGTATCACTGGTAACAAGAATGTTCTTTTCAAGAAAATTGTCTTTCTTACTGAAAATGTATGTGCTTCTTTTAGGCAGAAATGTGGAGAGCAGACAGCCCTTTTGGAATCTGTTGTCATCTTAGATCAATATGTGAAAGCAGCATATTTGGGGGTGGCATGTCTGGTCCTCCTCCCCATGAAAGTGTTAAATGAGATGAGATAGAATCTGCTCCTTTAAATAGGGTGATAATTATGGAAAGACTTTCTTAAGATATGACCTTTACTTTGAAAATTGAAGAATTTGGGGAATCAACACAAGAAAATAAAAAAGACATTTTCAGGCAGAGGAACAGCATTGTGACCAAGAGGCAGCAGGAAGCCTGTCCTTCTTGAAGAACAGAAGGTTAGAGTGGCAGAAGAGGGATACACAGGGAGAGTGTTGAGATAGTGTAATCAGGCAATGGCTAGAGGTTGGGTCCTCTGAGGACTGTGTGGACCCTAAGAAGAAATTTAGTTTTTAATTTCAAATGTGATAGGGAATCCTTAGAAGATAACAAGAGAATGACATAAGCCTATGTCTATTTGTTTTGCTATTATTTATTTTATTTATTTTGTGGTGGGGCTTGAACCTAGAGCCCTGGGCACTTAGGCAAGTACTTTACCACTGAGCTATATCTGCAGCCATATTGATGCAATGCATATTTTTAAAATAAAATTTAAAAATTCACAAAGAATATGTATGGAAAATGGATTTTAGGGAGTGTAATGACAGAGATGGGAAGGCTAATGATGACATATATTACTCAGTATATTATTTGGGAAAAAATACCTGAACCCATCATTTAAAGGAGAGATTTACTTTGGCTCACAGTCTCAGAGGCTTCGGTCCATGGCCAGCTGGCTCACAGGCTGACCAGCAGAAGGACATGGCAGAGGAAAGCTGCTTAACTCAGCATCCAGAAAGCAGAGAACAGAGGAAAAAGAGCTTGAGAGAGGAAGGGGTAAACCTTTCAAAGGCACATCTCCCATGACCCACTTCCGTAACCAGGCTCTACCGCCTAACAACATTCAGCTTGAATTTCTCAGTGGTGAACTCATCTATTGACAAACTACTACTGCCATGATCTTATCACCTTCCGAAAGCTTCGCCTCTGAACATATGAGCCATTTAGGGGATAGTTTGATCTAAACCATAATGGGTCAGTGGTGGCTTAGACTAGGTGATGATGACAGAGATGGAAAAAAGTGGAGATACAGAATATATTTTGGACTCACTACCAAAGCAAATGTGGAAACAAAGAGAAAGGAAGAATGAAAAATGACTGTTGGGACTTTGGCTTGACTGCTGTTGTGTGTTTATCGAGACAGGAAGACTGGGGAAGAACAGATTGGTGCTAAGCAATGAGGAGTTTTATCTAAATATGTTCCATGTGAGATTCTTATTAGGTATTTAGGGAGGTGTGGCGAAGTTCTCTTGCTGCTTGGTTTGAAGAAAATTTAAAGTGCAAACATGTTAACGGACATAAAAACACATGCGACTTGAAATTAGAATTGTATTTTTATTTATCAATGTTTGGGTTAACTGCTTCCTTCAGGAAAACAAAGTTACGGATGACAGGAGGTTGATATTTAGGCTGTTTTTGACATTTGCTGTTAATTCAGAGTGGACAGCATTTCTCAGAACAGCATTTTTAAAGGATCACAGGGATGTCCCAGATAATTCCTCAGTAGACTCTGAAGTTGGACCAACTAGATTTAATCTTAGTTCCATCACTTACTAATTTTATAAGTGAGGCAAGTTATTTGATTCCACAAGTCTCAGTTTCCTTGCATGTAAAATAGGGATAATACTGATTGCACAAGGTAGATTTCATCAGGGACCCCTTACAGTCTCATGGGGAAATAATGTGGAGGAAGCCATGAGAGCAGTGAAAGCTACATTTGTATTTGTGCCAAAGCTGCCTCATATCTGAGTTAGACTGGTCCAAGAGGAGATGGCTGAGGTGCTCAGGTCAGTGCTGCAGGAAGAGCTGAACATGTTACAGGGCCTTCTCCTCTGGGATGTAACGCAAAGGTAGGTGGCCTGGTTTGCAAAATGGAGTGGAGGATCCTTTAGATCACTCAGTGCAGGGTGAGGAGCGTTACAAGACTTACTCTTGGGCTACCAAGACTTTTCTAAAAGATTCCCCAGTTTGTTGTTCAGATTGATACCCCCAGTGTAATGGTTCTCAGTCTCGAGTATGCATCAAAATCCCTTGGAGGGCTGTTACAGTGTCCTGGTTCCCAGAATTTTAAATTTGGTAGATGTTTGATGAAGCCCCCAAATTTACATTCTACCCAGTTCCAGATTTTTCTGGTGCCCAAAGGACTACACTTACAGAATCACTGTCCCAGTGTATCCTAGAGATCAGAAAGTAGATGCAAGTGAGTTCAGGGTCTATACCAGGCAGGTGTTAGCCACAACTGGCAACAGTGTTAGTAATGAGTGTAACAGGCTCAAACAATGGGAAAAGCTACCTCTAAATACTATGACTTTCATCAAGAGTGGTAGCACCTGTGTATAATCCTAGCCCACTGGGAGGCTGCGGCAGGTGGATTCCAAGTTCAAGCCCAGCCTGGGCAACATAGTACCTTCAGGAGATCCTGTTTCAAAGTTTAAAAATAAACACAAAAATAAATAAATAAAAGGTTGGGAGTTTAGCTTAATGTGAAGGCTTTGGGTTTAACCCCCAATCACACAAACAATCAGTCAACCAATCAGTCATTCAAAATACAATGTCTTTCTTTCCCAGAGAGAAAATTAGGATGTGGGCTTTCAATATCTACCAGATCAGAAACACAGCTGACATGAAGAATACAGGAAAGTAGCAAAAAATTGTGCACTAACCCAGTGGGTGGCCTCCATGGCTTGGACCTCTGCATCCTCTAGAGATTGCATCTAACCACAAATACTGGGCCCAGACAGTAGGCTGAACCTGAATTACTATAACTTCTATGCTGCATATAAAATGTCATCCTTCCTTATAGAGATCTGTGTGGGATACTTTTAAGAATTTCATCTGGAGCTTTCAATCATACCACCAGCAGTCAAACTTGGCCCAGAGGAAAGAAAATCTTAGTTTCTTTTAATCTTAGCCCCCAAGGACTGTTCCCTTTTTCACAGACAATGAAAATAAGATACTTTTGTTCTTTCTTTTGGAATTACAACCTTTTATCCATGTCCTAGACTATTTGGGTTCCTATTGTCAAAAATGCTATAGTCTTGGTAGCTTATGGAAAATGGAAATTAATTTCCTATAGTTCTGGGAGGTGAAAGTTCAAGTAATCAAACAAATAAAAAAGAGCTGTTGATGTAGCTCAGTGTGAAGACAAGACCTGAGGCAATTCATGATACAAAAGGGGAGAGAGGGAGAGGGAGAGGGAGAGGGAGAGGGAGAGGGAGAGGGAGAGGGAGAGAGAGAGAGAGAGAGAGAGAGAGAGAGAGAGAGAGAGAAACCATATATCATTGTACTGCCACAAATATCAACAAAGTATGTTTCAGGAAAATCTCATCAGTCTTGCTTGGTATAGACTAAAGACATTACCAATAATTGATAGCTGTTTCATTTTTTGTGTTTCATTTTGTTTTATGGTTTTTTGAAGTGGGGTCTCATTACGTAGTTCAGACTAGCCTTGAACTCACTATGTAGCCCAGGATGGCCTCAAAATCATGACTATTCTCCTGCCTCAGCCTCCAGAGTGTTAGGGTTACAGGTGTGCACCACCATGCCTGGTGAGATGGTTATTGGAGACACTGGCAAGGTTTTCTACGATAGTGCATAGATTTGGGGCATACTTTATGATGAATGCTTTTGTATCTTCATGCCCAGACAGTACAAAGGCTGCTAGAGTGTTGTTAATGGTTAAGAAGAGGATGCCTGCAACTACGATGACGGAAACAAAGTGGAGAGCGTGAACACTGCAAGCGAAGAGGACATGATGAGAGTTGCATGTAGTGTCCAAGCCATGAACTGCTACACAGAAGGAACAGTTTTGAGGGGCGGAGAAAATCAGGCAGCAATTGAAGAGCTAGGCTTTTGTAATTAAGAGTAATCAGCAAGAGATGAGGCAAAGTGATTAGCAAAGTGGGAAGTCTGGGTCATGGAGCTAGATGACTGGAATCAACACAGATGTCCTTTGGCCTGTGTTAATTCAGGGGGAGGCCCAGAGTTTGTGAACTTAAAGGCTAAGTATGTTTGTGGTAGACCAAGGCCAATCCTGTCTGCAAAATAAGCGGAAAACGCCTACACCCCCTGCCCAGGTGTAGATAAGAAGAAATTGCCCTGAGCTGGGCACCACAAGCATTTCAAGGTCTGGAATCTGGACATCAGCCTGAATGAAGCAGCTTGCTAAATCAGTCAATTTTTGCCTTATATGGAAGCATAAGTTGCTAATGTGGCTGGAAGAATGAAAAAGAGTAAACCCACATTTCTGGGCTCCCCTGACCTCCCAGGCATCTTACTCTCTTTAGGCTGCCAGGACCGCCAGATTTATGGTGTCTCTGTAGAAAACAAAGGAGGCAATGGACAGCGACATCTGCCTTACTTTAGGTCTACCCTTCTCACTGCTTAGACCCAGCTCTAGAATAAATCAAAGGGAAGCATCTTTGAACTGAACTCGGAATGTCAGTCTTGCTCATTCTCTCACCTAGACCAGACTCCGTGGTCTGACGGCATGGGGCGGCAGTACTGCCAGGGAGGCACTTGTTAAAAGCCCTGAGTGGTCTGTTAATTCAAGGCCTGGTCCCATCGAAACTGTCAAGTGAGTGCCCAGTGTGGGTATTATATCTGCTGAGGTCGAGAGGTTACTGCCTCAATAGTTTCTGTTATCCATTTTGGTGGAGAAAATGGCCAATAATAATACATACATGCATATATATATATATATATATATATATATATATATATATATATCAGTAGACAGAAGACAAATGTGTCTGATTTAAAAGGTTTAAGAACCATCTACATCCTAGTAGGCTGAAATGTGTTCCTTTGTCATAAGCATAATCACCTCTTAGTCACATTATACAGCGGCAGCGGGGCCCATTCCAAGTGCTTACCTTTTCTTTTGTTTCTGAGCCTTTCTTCAGGTGCCTGTACAAACCTACAGCATTCCTTAAGGCACAGATGGAACTGTCTCACCCTATGCAAAGTTAGTAAGTTTTTATCTAATCAAGAATACTTTTGAGTTTGAAGAGAACACTCAGGCCTACACATAATAGAAACTATCCTGGGAAAACTGGGATGACACTTGCCTTTAGAGATATGCTACTCCCAGGATTTGCCTGCCTGACGCTCCCTCACAAGGGACCCTGCTCTGTCCAGAGCTCCCACTACAGAGGCAGCACCAGGCTCATCCCCTGAGCCTGGGCCACCAGGGTCTAATGGAGCATGTAACCAGTGGGTGGTGATAACCCTGGGCCAGTGACTCTGAGACCTTGAAGAGGCGAAGCTTGGCAGGACGAGCCTGGCCAAGCAGATTGTCTCTTTGGTGAATCACAAATATTGAGCAAAAGAAGACAAAAGAGCAGCAATTCTGCTTTTCTTGCCTCCACTCTTTTCACATGTGGAACACACACTCCCATTGTCAGTAGCATCTGTCATTACAATGGAATTCTCAGTGGCTAGAGTGGGGAGGGGAGGTGGTGACACACAGATTTGCAGCAAAGTCTACTAAAAGTAGACAGGTATTCATTTTAACCCAGTGATTCCAAGTCTAGAAAATAATTCTCTAGACACTTTTGCTCACTTGTAAAATGATGTAGGTAGAGGTTATTCATTGCAATAATGTTTTACTAATTTTAAAAAGAAAAAAGATTCCTAAATGCTAATGAACAGGAAATGGATTAAAGAAATGATGATACACCCATAAAATATTAAAAAAATGAATGTAGTAGAGGGCATAACTTTCAAGACATTAAAGTAAACAAAAGCAAACTGCTTAAGAATGTGTACAGTATGTTACAAATTGTGTAAAAGTTAGAGCATGGGACGCCTGTGTGAATGTGCATTTTTCGCTTATATATCTAAAACATTTCCAGAAAGATGCTGTGTACAGAGAGGGAAATTGGATGTCTAGAGGACTGAATTGGTGTGTTCATCATACATCCTCTTATACTTTGGAAACGTATGAACTTGTGAGCTATTTTGAAAATAAATAAAATTAAAAACATATGATTATGATAGTTTTGGGGAAATATTTAAAATAATTTGCTTTAGAAATAATAATTCTATCTTTATTGCCAGTACCAAGATTCCTTTGGGAAAGGTGAATTCAATCTAGAGGCAGTTTTGGGATAGGGTTGTATTATCTAAATGTGCTCCTCTGAAATTCTGATGTTGAAACCTTAATGCCCAAGATGGTACTAGGGGAGGCCTTTTTTGAAGATGATTAGGTCAGGATGACAGAGCCTACATGGGATTAGTGCTCTTATGAAAGAGGTCCCACAAAGCCACCTCTATCCTTCTGTCATGTGAGAAGCAGAAAGAGTTATCTGTGAAAAAGCACATAGGCTCTGGCCAGACACCACACCTACTAGAAACTTGATCTTGGAATTCCTCGCCTCCAGAACCATGAAAAATAAATTTTTATTGTTTATAAACTGCTCAGTTTATGGTGTTTTGTTAGAGCCACCCAAGGAATAAAGACAGATGGTAAACTCTTGACCATTCATCAAACATATGCCGGGCACTTTAGGACACAATGTGGCTATGTTTAGTACGGCTGAACTGTACACTTAAAAATGGTTTAAGATAGTAAGCGGTTTGTGATGCGGTAGGTAAGCACTCTACTAGTGAGCAACATCCCAGCCCTACCACAAGTTTTTAAAAGTAATAAAATAACACAGAAATACAGTGTACAATCTGCTTAGAGCTCAAATATGATCCAGCATTTTTCCTATAAAAAATGCTTAACCAATATTTGATGAATGGAATATAGCCAGCAGAATAATCAAAGTACTTTAAATTAAAATACAAAATGAAAGGAAATCATTGTTATAAAAAAGGGTAAGTCAAGTGCTGAAAGACAGTAGAAATGGGGCCCCTTAAACCTGATGAAGGAAATCAGTGATGTGTGCATCATGACAGGAAGGAGCATCTAAAGATTTTTTGATCCTAGAGTCTCAGGTTCCATTTCTGTCTTGAATTTTTTTTTTCTGCTTCTTTGTTCAAAGTGGTTGATTAGATTCACTTTTCAGGGCTGCTGTCCATTGTAAACAAAATAATTAAAGTAAAGCATTTAGTAAGATAATGAGTGTTCTGTGAGATGGTCCCCTAGTCACTCTTAGGGAGAGCTTTGAAAAATGAGTAGAAATTTGACAGTTTGAGAAAAGTCTAAGAAGAAAATATTTCAATTTAAATACAATTGAATCAGTCAAGCAAAGGCAGCCTTGGAATTTATTACAGTTTTCGTGAAAACTATTCAGGGGACTTAAATAACACTTGGATGTGGCTTAATCAGTGTGCAGAAGACCTGGATTTCCTCTTTGGTTATTTGCTTCTGCATATTTTCTTTTTTGACTCCTTCTAGCTTTGCCTCACTCTTTCGTCAACCACCTCACAACCCACATCCATGTACTGCTGATCAAACCCAGGCTCTCATGCATGCAAAGCAAGTGCTCTGCCAGTAATTTTTTTTTTTTTTTTTTTTGTACAGGGGGTTGAACTCATAACCTTGCACTTACCAGGCACGCACCTGAGCCACTGAGCTAAATCCTTGGCCCTCTACCACTAAGTTAATGACCAAGCTCCTCTCCTCTACACTCCTCCCCTCCCCTCCCCTCCCTTCCCTCCTCTCCCCTCCCCCTTCTTGTTTTTTTTTTTGCTATTAAAAGATAGTTGCTATTCTTTAAACTATCATTATTTTTCAAGGTGGAAAGTGTAAAAATAAAGAGTGCAAATTTTCTGAGTTTCAGCACAGTCTCATAGAAATTAAGAGTGGGACATAATTTCAAAATTTAAAACAGGGAGAAGATAGTTATTTGCTCCACTGAGACATCAGCTACAAAAGAATTAGGGTAACATCCACTCTGTGTCCTCTTAGATATTCTATATATAATACTGAGAAAAATAAAAATCAGAGGCTTCCTAGACCGATGGGAATCAAGATTTGAACCTAAGCCTGATTTCAAAGGCCGTTGTCTTTCTGTATACTACCTTCTTTCTCAAAGCCTCTCAGTTTTCTCTGGTCTTCCTTTTTAGCATTACAGTGATGGTTGCAGTTTTCTGTTCTGGTAGCAATAGTCATATTTAGCAGAAAAGAGTGATTGGGATTGGCAGATTACATAAACAAGAGAAATAGAATTATTGTTTGTTGGTCCTTGGAGTAGAATTTTATTTAATGGACACCAAAGCTATTTGACCGGTTATAAAAGCACATGAAAAAATGGGTTCCAACATATTCTTATGTTGATTAATACTGAATCAATGGATTTCCCTCTTCAAACTGTTTTGTTCTTAATGGCCCAGCTCATGTGACTGATTTCTTTCTGTTATTTTTTTTGTAAAAATTTAGTCACATTGTAAACAAAATTATCAACATGTAGGAGAACATTAAAGGTCTGTCCTTCACACTTAGGAGGGAAAAAATGTATTGTTTTGAGAATTTCAATTCTCAGTTCTCAATTACCATTTCATCCACTTGTTTCTTTAAAGCAATTGTGAAGCCTGCTTGCTTTTTAGGCTGGCAGCTGCTTTAAATATTGGCATGTATTCTTTAATAATTCTTTTTCAAAAATATTGCAAGTTCTATTTGAAGGCTTACTAATTGTTGAGCTAACTGTAAACAAATCAGAATATAAATGTAACTAAAACAACTTCTCCAGAAGGAAGTTCTTTGCTCATAAGTAAAGATGGTTCAAGTGCAATAGTACAATTCTTATTATTTTTCATTTAAGAAATGCTTCTCTCTAGTATTCTGATATAACTTTACCATTGTTGCCTATAATATTACTACTGCTGCTACTGCAGCTATACCTACTATAGATACTGCTAAGATAATTTTTTTTTCTTCTGGGAAAGATGATATTTAAATGTTGAAAAGGGAGAGAAAGAGTTTTTTTCTAGAATTATAGAATATTTGTTATGAAATTCGTTTTAGAGAACATTTATCTAAAGAATTTATTTTATAGATAAGGAAACTGAGTCTCGGAGAGATCAATTTACACAGCCTAAATCACATAGCTGGATCATCACAGAGACAGGATTGGAATCCATTTCTCCTGATTCTCAGGTTAAGATAGGTTAATTTATCAACGGAAGCAAATCTAATTTCCTTATTTGTACTTTTATGGCCTAGAATTTTCTGTGCCTATCACATGTCTTCAACTTTTTTCTTTTTAATCCTTCCTCAAATCTAATCATTAGGTGACCTGATGCTTCTTCCTAGTGGAAAAATTTGTGTCCAGAATTCAAAGGAAGTCACTAGGAGCGGGATTGCTTAATGCAAAAGACTAATACCTAGAAGGAATGTTAACAGCAACAGAAGAGAGCTTTTCTTAAATTTTAAATTTAATTTAATTTTTGGTTTTTTGAGATAGGATCTTGCTGTGTAGTTCAGGCTGATTATGTAGCTCAGGTTGGCCTTGAGTTTGAGGTGATCCTCCTGCCTCAGCCTCCTCAGCTGATGAGATGAACTTTAGGGATTATAGGGATCTATTATCACGCTGGAAAGAGAGGTTTGGTTTTCTTTTGTTTTTAAATAAATTAGTTGGGAGAGAGGAGAGTTTAGTTGGTACAGTGATTCTCACCTTTTAAATAACAATTATCTAGACTACTATTAACCACTTATAACCCTTCAACCACTTGTGTATAAAGTCAGGCTTAAATTTTACAGTAAAAATTTTTAAAAATAAAAATAGGGCAATCCTATTACTCCAGGATTGCCCTTTAAATCTGTAAAGAAACTAACATTTTTATGGCTATGTATGGTTTAAAAGGCATGTGCATGACCAGTATCCTCTTTGGGCTTTAAATGACCATGTGAGTTCACTAAGGTAATCTTTGTTATGGTTCAGAGGAAAAAAGGGTTCAGAATTATAGAAACTTATTCACAGTTAACTTAAACCTAAGTGTTTCTAATTCTATAAATCTCATGTACAGTGTAATTTTGGGAGACCATTGACTCCCAAAAAGTTTTAGAAATTGTGGAAAATAGGCCAAAGCTGTTAAATTTATATTGGTATCATTTTAAGACACTATTTTCAAGGTGTTATGGCGAGCGGGGTCAGAAAGGAGGCACACACATGCATTCTGGGTAGGGATCAACTAGATGGCTCAACTGTGATAGGATATGATCGCTTCTTTTATTATTATGAAACACTTCTCTGCTACAAATACACACAGAAATTTACTTGATGGAAAAGCTGCCATACATGAAAAAGTGGGCTTCCTAATTTTGAACCCCAGTGTGTGTTTCACCCATCCAATCACAGGATTTTCTGCTCTCGTTCTCCATAGGGTCTGGAAGAGCAAAGCTTAACCAACCTTCTTCAGGCACCCTAGCTCCACTCAATAAAAATAAGAGTGAGAAGAGATGGGACCGAATTTCTCAAGCTCTGTTCATCTTTCCAAACAAGGCAGGAGAGGTGACCCCACGAGTGGGCCCATTCTGTCCTACCATCAGTAAAGAGCATATGACTTAATGCAGGTGCAAAACTTAGGGCCTGGTATAGGGTCACTATTTTATTAATGGAAGCTCTTTTAATTAGAAATCTACAGTTTCTTTTCTGGTTCCAGGTCCTCCATTAACTGTGTGATTCAGGTCAAGAGACCACATCTGTCTTGTTTGCTGATAAATCTTCAGACCAAGGCTGGTGCCTTGCAAAGTACCTGAAAAAACAAAAATGATGATTATGTCTATTGGATAAATTAATTACCCTCTCTGAATTTGTTTCCTTATCTATAAGGAATTTAATCCTAATGACATTTAAATTTCTTCTTTGTTCTAGGGATCCGATTCTATAAAAGGACAATTCAGCAAGTCTGATGCACCTCTGCAGTCTTTTTGGGTTTAAAAATAGACAAAATGGTTTGCTGCCAGCATTGGCAGTTAGCTTTGTGTATCGAATTCCAATATTCAGAAAGAACAGTTCACTTAGAATAGCAGCATATGTATAATCCTCCATTAATGTTTGGTTTAATTAATTTGTTCCTAAATATGCTAGTCAATTTTAATAATAGTGTTAGCATATTCTTCTATTCCTTATCATTTTTTAAAAAAACTTTCATCTTGATGTGATAAAATGCTTGTCTCCAGAATTTAAGTGTCACAGTTATGGTACTGAAAGGTGGTGTTTTCACTTTAAAGTTTGACTTTTAGGGAAAAAATTCAGGGTTACCTTGCTTCCACATAATTGTTTTAGAAAATACTTTCTGGGCTACTGACACAAGAGCAAAACTATTCTCCAGTTGTTACCATATGACAGATGAGAAAACAGGGTCAGATGGTAATATGCCCCAAACACAAAGCTATAAATTGCCCTGTCCCTGAGCACTTTTTTAAGGTGCCTTTGTATCAAGCTGTTGGTACCCATAACCATAGGCTTCACTGTCCACTGTCCATTTAGAAAGTTAACGAGCTCCTAAAAGGCCATACACAAAATATAATAGAATTTGGAACTTTTGCATTAGAAAATATAAAAATTTTTATTTATATTGGTCAGCAAGAGCAAATATCCTTAAAAATAAAAGTCCCAAAAAGGCACAATGAAAAATATCACATTAAGTGAATTAACTTGGCAACGCTGAGGATTCTTTGACTCAGATGTTCTTTATGCCCTGCTGTTTCAGTTTGGAGACTAAAAGACTATCTACTTTGTGTCTGACTTATTTTCCTGTCAGACAGGAACTGGAATTTGAACTTTGCTCTCCAAAAGCCAAAGGCCAACTAATTTAGAAAGAGACTCTCAAAATCAATGACGGTTTCTTCTAGTTTCATTAGTTATGTCTAAAGTGATTAAAGGATTTGATTCCCAGATAACCATGGTCCTTATTGCTATTTTTACAAATCACATTAATTTCTATACTTAGGTCTGATCACTTGCGGCATTCTTAAGGCAAGTCTGGATTCATGCAGCATTCCAACCCCGAGTGCCTTTTCAAGTTTCCAACAGAATCCTGGGCTGATGAGTGATGATAACTTTATTGTAGTAGCCTCAAGGTGTGGAAGTTGTTTCCCGCGGCCTAGAGGAGGCCCAATCCCTCCACTTGTTGAAACATCTGCAAATACTTTGTTCATTTCAGAGGCATCTGACCACAGCGAGGCTCCCATCTGGATTGCTTCCTTTTTCCTTACTGTTCACGTAAAGCATCAATGATCTGGGAAGGTGCTCACCAGGAGAGGAGCAGGAAGGCATGGGAAGCAGAGTTCTGATGGGTTTTCTCTCATCTCACATTCATTAATTGATTCATTCAACCATCATCACGTATTAGGTAGTATTTGGAATGCAAATACCAACAGTAGTAGTCTCTGTCCTCAAACATGGAACAATTCATTGCATCCTACATTTGTTTCAAGGTGGGGAATTAGGTGTTTATAGCAACAAATTACATTTACCGAGGGTCTTCTATCTATGAAGATCTACAAGTATATTTTCATTTTCTTATTTTTTGGCAGATACAGCCTTTATGGAATGTTTTAAAATTCTTTCATTGGTTTTTCCACTTCGAAGCCACATAAAATTGAAAGCAGTGTTTTTAAAGGTGTTGATAAATACTGGACATTAATTAAAGAATACCACAGGAAACTTTATAAGTGAAATGATAAGTAGCATAGCACAGAGAATCATATTTTTTCATATATCTCATTTGTTCTAGGTTTAAATGTTAAGTTACAAAACTGACTGCTGTTAGAAACTTTATTTTAAAATGTGTTACTTCAGTTGAATCACTTTATGCCCCTCTATGACATCAATTCCAGGTTTATTCTATATATTTACCTAATGCACAAATTTCAACATTTTAATGCTAATCTCTCACTTATGGTAACAAATCACACAAAGTTTTAATTAGCTCTGTTCCTGGAGTTGCTGAGCAATAATTATACCTTCAAAGCACTGTATATACCAAAGATTTAAGATATATCTAGGGTGTGGCTCATCCACCCAGGATTTCAAAACCACATGGCTCTTCAGGTCCTGTTGGGGCTCATTTGCAAATCTCCCATGCAGAAATCTGTGCTAATTGGGCCACTACCTCCTCACATGGCACTGTCTACTACTCATTGTTTGTACCATGATGTAATGTCAACAGACGATAGAGAAGTTAGCAACAGGAAAATGTTTTAATCCTAAAACCATTCCCAGGATCCAGCAGGATGGATACACGTGCTGTATCAAATCATCTGATATCAGATCCTGTAAATGAGCTCAGCCAACATGTTGAGCCATATTTTCTGACTATACAACACTCCTCAGTTGCAATTCGACTGAGGTAAACTGTTGTGTGCTGACAGGTCTCCATTTTTTTTTTTTTTTTTTGGTATGGGGGATTGAATTCATGAGTTCATGCTTGCAAGGCAAGTGCTTATGCCAGTGAGCCAAATCCCCAGCCCCAGTTCTCCATCTTCTTAAAATTGAAAAGGTTCTATCATTGCTTTCTTCTTCTGCACATTTCACATAGCATCATCATGCCTTGGCTGGTCTTAATTTACACAGATATGAATTAATCGACACCTTAGAAGGTGATTGGGGTTCACTTTTTTCTTTAGCCTGGACTTCCCACTGCCCCCAAACACTCCTTGTTTTGAGACTCAGAGCAGAATAATGCTATTAAATACAATAGGAAAATATATATCAAGGGGCAGAAGGGAGTAAATGCCTCAGAATCCCAAAGGAAAACAAACCTCTCAGCAGCTCCATGGTGCCTTTGTCAAATTAGAAGACAACAGACTTTCCTAAGGTAGATGGTAGGTTAGCAGGTGAAGCTAGAGCTGGAGTTTGGTGCCTACCACTGCCCTCTACGCACCCCCACACACCATTATGCAGTCAGCAGTCAGAACCACTACATGGGATCCTGGCAGAAAGAGTGTGCAAAGCCTCAACATGCTGGGAGAGGGCATTGAGAAAGATGAGGTAACTGCGAAGAGAACAATGGAAAGCAAAGTGTTGTGTGCTTTTGTTTTAGCATTTTCTACATAGAAGAGATTAAGGACAGGTACTTGCCTTCTGATTCCAGCTAAAACTGTCTTACTGTCCTATCTTGAGCTTTCTTCCTCAAAAGCCTATCTGTTGTGCTTTTCTTTTCCCTCTCAAAGGTCCTCTACCAAAAGCTTCAAGTGAGACAGTTTTATATTTACACACACAAGGAGTGTGCAAGGAGTTAGTATTCCTGTGAATTACCTTTTAAAAAAGACCAAAAACATGTAAGCATTAATGTTTTGTCTGTTCATTGTACTATGCCCTAGAACAAGGCCTAACACAAAGAGGCTCTCTTAATATGTTGAATAAATTTCTAATCCTAAACCTTTAGCTATTCAGTAACAAAATCATACCAAGGAGTTCCTTTGCTTTCAAGGTTCTACAAATTAAAAGAAAAATTAAGATATAGCATGTACTGGTACAAATTCCCTCTGATGACTGTTATTCTGTATATCTAAAATGTACCAATAAAATTAATTTTTAAAGCCCTACATATTAAGTTGAATCATCAAAAATTAGGTTTTCTTCTAAATACTTCATAGGTCAGCTCTCAGCTGAGAACATACCATCGCAGACAATATTAAATAGTGTATTAATATTAGTAGTAGGTCATAATATGTACATATAATTCTATTAATAATATTAGAGTAATACCAATTATTTCAAATGTCCATTGCATGTTCTGAGCTATTTGCTGATCAATGAAATAAGCTTCCACAGGGCAGATATTTTACATAAGGATTCAGCCTTCCATACTGTGTTAGTACCTATGTCCAACTTAGAAAAACAGTGGTAAAATTGTAGATATTATACTCTAGTAATTTTAGGTATGGAGGTATTGTCTTAATAGTGATGCGCTATTTATAATAGTTGAATATCCTCCTCCTTTTCTTCCAAGGACTCAAAGCACTTGTGGTAAGGTACTGCTTATCCCACCTCTGGCGAGGTAGGCATGTTGTAAGCCTTATTTCCACCATACCAGGATCACATGTGAGTCAGTGTGGCAGGGCTGGCACGACTCACCCATGACAATTGAGTTCGTGGCTCCAGCCATTAGAGAACACTGCCTACGCATGAATTCCTTCCTTCCTTCTTTTGATATTAATTTGATGCAGTTTGTTAAACACTTAGACTCAATTAAGTCCTTACTGAATGCAGAGCACATCAACATTACAATCTGTGAAAATAGCAATTCTCATAAAATTCAGAGCAGAGATCTTTCTGTGCAGTGCGATTAATCCTAATGGTTACACAGTGGCAAACCTACCAGTAAATTTTATATATATACTAAGTAGAAGAATGATTTGCAGAGGCTGGGGCTGTAGCTCAGAGCAGTGTGCATAGCATGCAAAACCCCCGGAACTGGGGGAGGTGGGGTGTAGGTAAATGAATGACTCTGTAAGACTGAGTTATTTTTGTTGTTGCTAATGTTTGTCTTGCACAGCTTAATACTTGCATTTTCTAAATCTAATTAGAAATTTCTGCTGTATATTATTGTCGATTTGGAACAAGATGTTTAAGACCATAAAAAAATGAATGTAATGGCTTCTTCATGTCATGAACTGAATTTTTTTTCCAGTTCATTTGTCCTTTTAAGTAATCTGACTTAGCTCGTGACTGTTACTGAACTCACAATTATTTCTCTTGCCAAACCATGCCTCCAGACTCGAGTGTATGAATTAAATTTCATGCACGCATATGCAAGCTGTGTATTGTCTGTTTAACGAAGTAATATAAACAAATGAAAGGCATATTCTAATGACCTCTGAGTTCAATGTTACGTGTTCGACATTGATTCACAAAGGCGATTTCTACCATGTGCCTCGAAAGTTTATTTACAAATATCATCCAGCCCCTTCATGTGCAAGACCCACTTTGTTCCGCTTTCTCCCGGGCTCCCCGCTCCCCGGCCGCCCCCTCGGAGGAGTTCCGAGGCCCCCACGACCCTGGCCCGGGAGGTGCTGCTCCGCCCCCGGATCCCTAGGGTGCAGCCGGCGCTCGGGGCGGCGCGGCCCCCGGGACTGTGCGACCGGGCCTGGCAGCTGCTGCGTGACTGCAGGCATTTCCCGGCCCGATGCTGCGGTTATTCAGCCTGATCTCATCGCCGCCCGTCACGACACGCGCTTCCTCTCGCCTGCACGCCCGCCCCGAGCGTTCGTGCCTGCGACGCAGACGCCCCTCCTCCCGGCCGCTGCCCGGAACGCAAGCAAAAGACGGGCCCCGACGTCTCCAGTAACCCGACCTTTCAGACCCCGCGGGCCTGCCCGGCCGGCTCCTCCCCTGCCGCGGTGCGCGGAGGGCGCCGGGGTCTGTGCCGCCGGCCGAGGCGCTCCCCGCGCGCCGGGGCCGGGGAGACGGGGCCGCGGTCGGGGAGACTGGGCCGCGGTCGGGCAGACGGGGCCGCGGTCGGGGAGACGGGGCCGCGGTCGGGGAGACGGGGCCGCGGTGGGCGCCCCTTCCGGGGTTCCCGCCGGCCCGGGGCCCAGACCGAGTCCCCGCCCGCCTTCCTACTCCCTCCTTCCGAGAAGTTTGCTGGTCTGAGCCGCAGATGGAAACTAGCGCGTTCCGGCGAGGGCGGCGCCCGCTCAGGCCCCAGGGAGCGCAGGGCGTCGGGGCCGCCCAGATTGGATTCCTGGGCGGATTACGCGGCCGAGTCGGCACGCGAGGAGGGATCCGGGCGGCCGGGAAGCCGCGGGTGCGCACGCAAGCGGCGAGGGCGCGGCGGCGGTGGCGGCCCCGTTGCGTGACCTGCAGGCTGGCGGCCGCACGCACTTCGTGCTCCGGCGGCCTCGGCCCGCGGGCGGCGCAGGTGCTGCTGCAGGGCGGCGCCGGTTTCCACTTTTACAGCCCCGGCGGGGAGGGCAGTCACGCTAGGTCTCGGGGACGGGAGCGAGTGCACAGCGTCCCCTTGTTATCGGGACGGGGTAACACGGAGTAATAAAAGCTGCTCCGACAGGATGTGTGCGGTGCAGGGGGATCAGGGCTGCGCTGCCCGGCTCATCGGCTGGGAAACTTCCCGAGGAGGCGTCGGGAGGGGGCGTGCAAAGAAGGGGACGGGTTGGGCGGCCTGGGGAAGCAGGCCTCGTGCTCGCTGCACAAACACCCATCAGAACAGCAGAGTCGCGAGGCCGCACGTGCCGTCCTGCCTCCCAGAGCCTACGGCCCAGTGCTTTATTTTTAAAATCACTGCGGGATTTCCTTGGTGTACTAACTGGAGAGACCTGTATTCTATGGTGACTCAAAAGCCCCACGGGGCATCAGACCCCAGAACCTAAGTGCCTTCTCAAGAACATGTGAGCAAAGGATTTTTCCCAGTCAGCTCTTTAATGATATTTACATAATTTGAAGTTTGTAGATTTGCAAATAAATCGACCTTGGGAGGCAAAACAAAGGTGACACCAAGATGGTTTAATACAAAACTACCCCCATTTAACTGAAAGGTCGAAAAACTCTTATTTTAAATTTTATATTAATCTGGTTTAGAGAATCTATGTCTTCTCATTTATTTTCCAGTTGTTATTGTAAGCCCTCTGCTACCAGTTTACCCAGCCCCCCCCCCGTTTTTGTTATTATACAACTAACGTAATTCTGCAGGGCTGGAATACGTACCATAAACTTCTAGGAAGCTTTTGTCTCCTTGATTGATTTTTTTGGTTTCTGTAGTAGTAAGGATTGAACCCAAGGCCTTATACTGAGCTACACCTCCCCCAACCCACTCATTCCTTTTGGTTTTTCTAGGTTGCCCAGGCTGAGTTTGAACTTGCAGTCCTCCTGCCTCAGTCTCCCAGAATACTTAATAGGCCTGTGCCATGGCTTTTAAAATGTGTACTATATTTTTCAATGTATGTTCTTAGGTATGGTGGTGTACCCTTGTAATTTCATTGCTGAAGGAGGGTATAGCAGGAGAATTGGAAGTTCAAGTCCTCCCTGGACAACTGTCTCAAATTTTTTTTAAAATTCAGAAAAAAAAAAAGACTCGGGATGTATCTCCATAGTAGAGAGCTCCTGGGTTCAATCCTGAGTAGCAATGCACTCCCTCCCGCAAACAGATAACAAACGAAAAATTTCTCAGACCTTGCCATATGTGGGAAGAGCGACCAAGAGTCCCTGATCAATGTTTTAAATGTTTCCCTAGCTAATTCTGATTCTCGCGTAACTGTATATAGGCAATTTTTACTTTGCTCAGCACACTTCCTCTCTTCTGGCACGGGACTGCCCTTCCCTTGGGGCTTCGCTTCTGCCTCTATTTTTCTGGAATCTGGAAGTGTAGTCAGAAAGGGAAATGTCATTCTGTCTGGTCTTTGTTAGTCCCCACGGTTGGTCAAGAGGCACATAGCTAACTCCAAGTGAGACAATTTACAGGACTTACAGGACCTGGTTCCCGTCTCAAGGGCTCGCGGGTAACTCAAGGTATGCTAAAGAAGGCCATTTCCTGACATTCTCGTAAGTGAAGCTCGGGAACAAAAGCCACCTCTTCCTTTTAGTAGCTAAAATGGACTGCCAACCACCAGCTGCTCTGCTGCCCACGGAGCAGCGGCTGCCGGTGCTAAGAGGATGGAACGACTTCCTTTCAGTGGTGAATCTGGAAAACAGAGCCTTTCTAGCATTCTAGAGTTTTGGCGTTTGCATCTGAGCATCTTAAAGGAGTCTGTTTGTGGTTTCCTCAAGTTTTCTTTTTAGCTCCTTTGTTGATTCTGTCAGGTAGTTTTATATTCTAGTGCAATATGCATTTACAGAAATAACTAATAAAATGTATATTTAGGATGCTATTTAGAATGTATCTATATTACTATTTTAATTTGCTACCTCACACATTCACATCATCAAAGGACTGTATCAACCTAACAGTTGAGCAGTCTTCTTTGAACAAATCAATTTATTTCACATTTTAGTATTTTCAGTTTTTAAACATTATAAGGTGTGTGATGGATACTAAATACATGTGCTTATAAGAATTCTCTAAAGCTTCTCATAACCTCTTCGAACCTCTTTGGTCAAAGTAAGGCCATAGGCTCATTCTTGATTTAATCACTGGCAAGGGGCAAAGGAGTAGCAGAAGCTCTCATTCCCGGATTTGGGCTGAACACGTATGCTTGGGAGTAGGGGAGGCAGGCGGCCAAGGAGGCCTGGATTCCTGGACAAAAGGAAGAAGATAGGGGATCTGGTGTCCACTGTAATAATTATAAATATTTTAAGGAGTTTAAAATGTAGTAAAGGTACCAATGCTTCATTCTAGCAGCAGTGCTTTACAGTGCTGTTGATTCTATACTTTTGTAACATAGGCTACTATAATGTTTAATCTTTTTATCTTTTTGATAGATCTGACAACACTAAATATTTTATATCAGTAGTTCACAATATATTCTTTCTGATGATTCACAATTTGTTTAATGGCATTAAATCTTTCTACTAATAGAGACATAATGACAAGAAAATGTCTTTCCTTTGTTTCCTATAAATTCAGCAGCCACCTAAAGTTATAGTTTCAGAAACATGAACTTCATCTCCGCTAAGGGAGACTAGAATCACTTCTTCCAATCACTGACCCAAACTAGTGTGAATTAGATTCTCACATTCCTCATTGGAATTGTATGGAAATTTCAGAAATAAAAAATTCACTAAACACATAAATACTATTTTCTACAAAGGTTTTTAAATGCATAAGGCAATTATCAACTTTCAGTCTTTGAATTCATTAACATTTATTAAGTGCTTGTCGTAGACCGGATTTTGGATGCTGAGAGTTAAAAAGAAAGAACTTGGGTAATTTACATTACAGATTAATCTCTTTAAGAGCTATCAGTGCCATATTTTGAGCATCAAATTTATTACGAGTGTTGAGTTAGCACCATTAGAGCTTTATTCCTTTTGTGTTTTAAAATGTATTCATATAACAAATATTATATTTGGCAAATAGTACATTTTTAGATAAAGCTGTTAATAGTAGCAGGCTAGAAGAAAATCCACTTACAGACATCAAATGTTTTGCTGTAGTTCATGGCTTACTTTTTATATCTTAGAGTAGACATTTATAAGTTAAGGGCCAAAGATGGAAATTTTGTTTAATAATCATATTTATTTATTTATTTGTTTGTTTGTTCCAGGGATCAAACTTACTACCTTGCACTTGCCAGGCAGATGCTTCTGCTACTGAGCTAAATTCCTGGCAAATAATTATATAATATAATATACATTATATATATGTTTGGCACCAGGGATCGAACTCAGGACCATGCACTAGCAAGGTAGGCGCTTATGCCGCTGAGTTAAATCCCCGGCCCAAATAACTACATTCTTAAAATAAAATACAATGTGAATTTCATAGAGAATTTATTCCTGTACAGATGACAAGGCATTTGAACTAGACAGAAATGCTATTTAAACACTGTGATCTTTATTTCATTGTTTATTCACATTTGCACTGAACGTAGGATGTATTAAAAAAAAGATATACAGCACAAACCTACAAATTACATGTTATGATTGAATTCACCTCCTATTTATTTGGTATTCACCTATGCAGAACAGCTTCGTAAAGAAGTCCAAAAAGTTAATAGCAGTTAAAAAAGAAGTGTTTAGAAACTCCAACGCACAATGCGCAGCACAGCTCCAAAGAAAATGTGTCAAAGTAAACCAAAGCAAGTAATCCCTTGTAGTTGACCTTTTTTTGAAAATTGGAAGTTATCTGGGAAACATCCTGATGAAACTCTACAGGCAAAGTTAAGTTACAGAATCAAATGTTCATACATTCATACATATGTTTCTAATCCCCAGTAGGCTGATGCTCCATGGGTACCAATTGGCTGGCAGTCAGCAAACCCTACATGGGAGGCCCAGGTGCTTCCATTTATGCTCACACTGAGGCCAAGTGCATGTCTGTGCTGGCATGTTGGGCCGTGTCTTTAGCCGCTTCCATTGTTTGAATGAAAGTAAACAGCAGTAGGATCTGACCTAGTTATGTTTGGAAGAGTTCTCAATTAAATGAGACATTGTGTATGAAGTGCCTGGCAAATAAGGAGCCTGATACATGTTAGCTTTTAAAAAATTCTGCTCTTGCATTGTTTGGAACCCCAAAATAGCAGCACAAGCTGCATTTCCAACTTTGGGTAGGACTATTTGCAAATATTTTATTCAGGTATCACAGGAGACAGAGTTGCATTGTAGTATTCGTGGGACAAGAAGGAAGTTGGAGTTAATTTTGCCATATTCCCTTTTTAACAGTCCTGAGCTCCCTTTAAAATGAGCAGTCTTGGATAGACTTCTGATAATTTTATCAGACTTGCAAACTAAATACACAGTCTACATGCTTTTCTTAGGTCGAATGGAAAAAGGAGAGCATCTTACCAAAAAGAATGGCATAAATGACAACATCCTGCTAAATAAATATCTTAGGTAAATTCCTATTGGTAACAAAGGCACGGGGACTGTGTTCTTATAAACACAAAGATCTACAGGCCATGGAGAAAGTTTTAGTTCTTTTCAGACATGCTAAAAACTAGAGAACATATTTTTTTTTTCTTTCAGAGGTCACTGACTCACAAGTTAAAAAACAATAAAGGGTCACAAAAGCATTTAAGAGGAACTTAATTTGGTTACTAATGCATTGTTTTAAACATTAAAAGTAAATAAGATACAGAATCTTCAGTAAATATTGTGAAAGGTTAGAAACTGCTCAGAAGGGAAAAAAGTAACTCAGGGAAAGAGACAAGAAGGAAGGGAAAAGAAAAAAGATATAAATTTGTATATATACACATAAGGTAATGAAGATGATTGTACTACTAATTCTATTAGTTCTTGGAACAAAACATCTAACATTCATGGGATTAGATCAATTTTGAATGTTTTTTATCTGGTAATCTGAGTAACTTTTTTTAAGAGAACTGCAAAGTGACAACCTTAGTTATGTTCCTACCACCTTATTTTGTTTTTCTTGTATTTTGTTTTGCTTTGTTTTGTTTTCCCCTCTAATACAGAAAGGATAGATGTACATGTACAGCCTTACACATGCCTAGAACTTCTCCTAAAGAGTTTACAAGAATTGAATTTATTAACCTGTGATTGTATCAACAGCTGCTTAGAAGAGAACAGGACATTATGGTAGCCATTGCTGATTTTCTATCATCTTGCTTTGAAGTTCAGTAATGCTTTTATTATTTTTGATTGATTTTAGCCTGTTTTCTATTATTTAATTTCAGTATGTGTGAAGGTATGGACAGCTATTTTGAAAAGAACGAGAGACATTATGGGAGCCATTGTTGATTTTCTTATTGTCTGGTTTTGAAGGCTTGTAATGCTTTCATTCTTTTGATGGGTTTTGTACTATTTTATTTTGTTTAAATTCATTGCAGGTGAAGATATGGATGTCTATTTCGAAGAAAACAAGAGACATGGTAACCACTGTTGATTTCTTGTCTTGTTTTGAAATCCTATGTTGTGTGCATTGTTTTGTTCTGATCTACTTTGTTTTGTTCTGTTTTGTTTTATTCTCTTTAAAATAATAAAAAAGATATTAAAAGTGAAACTTCAATGATTTAAAAACTAAGAATGTCAGGTGGGATTACAGGGTTTCAACTCAGTGATAGAGCATGTGCCTAGCATATGTGAGGCCCTGGAGTTGATCCTCAGCACCAGAAAAAAAAAAAAAAAGTGAAGAACAAGGTAACACAAAATTTTATTCAATATGTGTCCAATGTTGGGAATATTTTAAGTGGGGGGAAAAAAGGTGAGAAACTTGGAAGAGATAAAGGGAAAGATTGAGATCAACAGAGAACCAAGAAGAACCAAGAAGGGGAAAAACATAGGCAGGTTTGGTGTTTTTTAAAAAAATTATTTTATATTACTCCTGCAATGTTTCACCTTTATCAGAAATCATATTTTTTCTTGCTATCATTTAAAAAAAGAGTACTTATTGTAACTAAATGCTGTTTCCCCTTGAAAATTTTACTGGGTCTTGTTATGGTTTGTGTCTGTACTCCCAAAGCCTCATGTGGTCATGGGGATGGGGGTGGGCTTTTTAGAAGTGGCTGGAGCTAGAGTTTGTGACTGAATCCTAGTGCAATGCAGGGATTAAGAGTGTGAGTGCTACACCCACCCTAGGGTGGGTAGCCTACATACAACATAAAGGAGGGAAAGAGGCTTACTCCCTCTCTCCTCTCTTACTGTGTTTGCTGTCTTCTGCTGCCAAAAACTGTTGCCTCTCTGCCATGTGCCACCCTGCCTTGTAGTCAACTGATTATAGACTCAAACCTCTACTGTTGGGGCACAATTGTAACATAGGGACACATTTATAAGATAGCAGACTTATATATATTTCATGGTCAATTAGAAGTCTCTAAGTTTCTGTTTTGCTGTTTCTGCTAAATTCAGTTGACCTTGACAGTGTCTACAGCCCAGCTGCAGACTGAGCACTGATGAGCACTGAGTCATAGTGACTGTCTATACCTTAAGGCACCCTGGGCTAATTTAAGGGCCTTTGACTATGCTCACTCTCTAAGGCCCCCCTCCATGTTCCCAAAGTGTTTCTGTATTATGATAAACAATTCCTTTGTTTCGAGACTAGCCTGCCTGTCAGTGTATGACTCAAGGTATGTAATGTTTAGTCACTTGCTTTGTATCTCCCACTTCTAAATTCTATATAAACTAAACTCTTCCTAAATTCAGCACTGTTGCCCTTGAGGAATTGTCTCACAACAGTCCACTGGCGTGAAGATCCAACAGTCCTGCCTTCTTATCTCCTTGGTGCAAAGGGTCTTCCTTTTGGTTTGGTTTGGTTTGGCTTGGCTTGGCTTGGGAATTTTCCTGCAACACTACAAACTGTGAGCTAAATAAACCTTTTCTCCTTGAACTTTGGGTGTTGGGTATTTTGTCCCAGCAATGAGAAAAGTAACTCAGACAAGTTTGTCACTGTCCAACTAAATGTTTTACAATGCTGAAAATCTGTGCTGTCTTACATGGTAGCCACACGTGACTACTGAGTACATGAAATGTGGTACTGTAATATAGCAATGGAATTTAAGGTTTTGTCAAAAATAAATAATCACATATGGCTGTCTGATTGGACAGTGCAAGTGTAAAGGACATTTACAATGGAAAGAAATTGGTTTTAAGGCAATGTGCAGATGAATAAGCACTGATAAAATTAAATGAGAGTGAATTATAGCCTTTCAGCTGATGCTCTTTCTTCCCTAAAGTGTTTCCTCTCCTTATCATATACAAAAAGTACTCAGCAGGTAGTATTATTGTTATTAGTTACTACAGTCATGTACTGCATAACAAGGTTTTGATCAGTGATGCGCCACTGTTGATCTAGGCAGGCCAATGCACAGCTGCAATCCCAGTGACTCTAGTGGCTGAGGCAGAAAGATTGAAAGTTTGAAGCCAGCCTGAGCAATTTAGCAAGACTGTCTCTAGTTAAAATCAAGAGGGGTGGGGATGTAGTTTAGTGGACCCTAGGTTCAATATCTAGTGCCCTAATAAATACATACATAAATAAAAAAATTCAATTCTCCTGAATAGCTGGGATTTCTTTTTTCTTTTCTTTTCTTTCTTTCTTTTCCATTTAGACAGGTCAAGAATATAATTCAGTGGCACAGCATGTGCCTAGCAAGTGTGAGATCCTGAGTTCCATTTCCAGTACCAAAAAAAAAAAAATCATTTAGAGTATACTCATTGTACTTATAAAAAATTTATTATGAAACAGAATGCTGTTATTTAGGGAGCAGCCTCATACATCTTGAATTTGCCATCTCTTGATTACATAATTATTTCTTGCGTCTGATGTAAGCTCATGTTGTTTTGTTCAGTATGTCTCTAGGCGCAATAGAGAATTATATTCATATACAGATACATGTACATATGCATATATATTGTGTAGTCTATGTGTGTAATAGGCATCTAGACTAGTTTGCACAAGCACACTATATGATGTTTGAAAAACAACAAAATCTCTGGGTTAAGTGAAGCATGACTACTATCAAAACCAGTCTCAGGACACAGTGATCTTGCTTTAGGGATATGTTCAATGTATTTGGATGAATTATTATGTGTGCATTATATCTAAACCCCTATTATTACAAAATAAGTGAAGTTTTACATTCACTGACCTTTAAAGAAATAGGATGAGGATGAGGAAACGCTGTGCTTTGGCTACTTGGTTGACAGTCTATGTCTCTTATTTCTGTTTTCAATCTTTCAATTACTGCCTATTTTCTCTAGGTGATGAATCCTCTTTGAGGGACTAGAAACAAAATCAATGGCAGATGTTGCAGTAAAACTCAGCCAGGTTTAGTGCACACGGTATATCTATCTGATTTTTAGTAACCTGAGCAATAAGGCTTTTACGAAGTATTCAGTACTTCATGCTGTCATTTTCATTAATAAGTAGCTATCAGCAATTTGAGTACTGTACCAGTATTGCTTGGCATCATTTGATTACTTCCCAGGGGCTATCCATTTTCTTCAGTAATACTTAGCATTACTCTTACTGGGAAACTACGAACTTTGGTTCTTGGAGGAACTACATTTTGGATCTCATATAATTCTCAAAAATGAAAGATGTGGAATGTGAATGAATCACCCTTTAGTCACAGAGCATCACCCTACTGTGTCACACAGTAGGTCATCGATAATCGAATAAATTATGAACAGAGAAGGTCACTTGTAAAGGTGGTCAGCCTTCCATAAAAGTGTGCATTAGGGTATCTCAAAAATACTTTTTAAACTAAGCTGACTACTTTTGGACCAGGATAAAAATTTTACCCACACCATTCATAGTGATTTGAAGTCAGTGCTTCCAATGACCTCTATGTCCAATGACCTCTACAGGAATCTTTTTTTCTCTCTGCTCAGTAAGGATCAACCGCCTGCTGCTGTGTCAGCCACAAGGTTCCGGGGGCGAAGGGTAAGAGATAGGACTACAAGCCCCACGCCACCCCTGCAGCATTTCTCTTCCACTTTAGCAGCCGCCAAGACTCCTGGCATTCCCCCGCTGTCAGCGCCAACGTGCAATAAGCCCTCTGGTCAGACGCCAGCTGCGTAAAACTCAGTGTGCTGCGAAAGAACTCCGCTTCCGCGTCTGCAAGCGGCGTGGGCCGTGACGTTGCCACGCCCTGACGTCAGGCGGACGTGCAGCGCGGTCACCCGGGAGACCGGGAAAGCCGTTGGTGCCGGCGGAGTACAGGTCTAGGTGAGAGACAATGGTTTCCCTCAGTCCCTAGACGACCTGGTCCGCCCGGACGCAGTTCCGGAGCGGGGGCGTGCTGGTTCCCGCGAGCCCGCCGGGCTCAGCAGCGTCTCGGAATGTGAGGCTCCGCTTTCTCACCCCCGCTCCCTCCTCCTACCTTCCGGCAGTGTCTGGTCCCGGGGGAACGGGGTTAGCGAGGAACAGATTTCAAAGCCCTTCTTCCAGCTGTGTCTGGCCTTGCAGTTGGTTTCCATTTGGAAATTCCCGCCGCTTCAGGAAAGTCTTAGAACGTGAACTCCCGTTTCCCCTGCCCCAGACCTGCTCACTCTGGTGATTCACGCCACGGGAATGGTTCTTTACGAAAAGGCCTGAAAGCTCAACGTGAATGAATGACCCGACGTGACACTGGTGCGAGGAAGGGAATCGGAAGTGAACAATAAGGATGTTTCTGCATTCAAAAAATAAATCCTTTTCGTGGTCGTGTTAGAGAGCAGGTTCACACACACACAGATGTAACTAGCCACGTAGCACTTCACCTCTTGCCAAAGGGCAGTCTTTTCCGTGTGTGTTGTAAACGATCCTAAGGGACTTGCTTGATAAAACCCTTAATGTGAGAGTAAGTTAAATGTTACAGTTATCCCCGTTGCCAAACTGGAAAGAAACCAAGTATTTGTGAAAGCTTCTGTTCCTTTTCATAAGTATGCAAATCTTCGTAAGGACTAAGAAATGCCATTTCTTCAAAATATAAAGTCCATGGTAAAGCAGTAAACATTAAGCAAAGTAGAGCCTCATCTCCTAAGGGAAGTTTAGCCTAGGTGCCTTAGTCATAATAAATTGCATAGCCAACTTCATGCATTCTGTAGTGGAAATGCAATTTAGCTAACAGGGATGATTACCCTAAGGACCAGGCGACTTTAAGATCCACTATAAAAGGATGCATTGCATATCAAACTATGTTGTGTTCTAACACCGGGGCAAGTTAACCATTTTCTTGAGACATGTATCTAATGTATACATACACGAGTATTCTTGGTTGTGTAAAATGGGATTTGTTTGTAATCTCGTGAGCAGAGTGGTGTAGTATGCATTAAAATCTAGTTCAGTACTATAATTTTTTTCTTTCTACATGTAGAGAGTTTTCTGACAACAGTATTTTAATTTCTAATTTTTGCTCAATAATCAGAACCTGCCAATTCCTCTTGTTGGTATGGTAAGATCATAAATAAGTCTCTCAGACAATAAAGATACTAAATAAAAATTGTTCCAATGGTGCTTTGTTTGGATAATCCCTCCAAACAAAAGTTTTCAAAGACTTTTATAGGTGATATTTTTAATTTGAGATTTAGTTGGAAATTTGAGAAAAAAAATTGGACTCCTAGTAGAATTAAAAATGTTACTTTTTGTTTTACCAAAAATGAGTCCACTATAAAGTGACAGCAATAAAAATAAAGAGGCTTCTGGCCTCTTGCCACATGACTGACAATCTGCCACACATGAGTTTATGAGATTAACCCTGTGAGCCCATGTGGGCATAGTTAATTTTACCCCAATGGTTAGGCTTCAGTTAGCTTTACCAGACACACATCATATTGTTTTATGTAGAATGACTGTTCATTAGTTACTTTTATTTTTGTGTTTTTGAGACACAGTCTCACTGTAAAGGAAGCTGAGGCTGAGCTACATAGCTGGCTTTGAACTTAGAGTGATCCTCTTGCCTCTGCTTCCCAGTGTGAGTACCTGAGCCACCATGCGCAGTTGGTTGTTTTAAATAGACTCAAAAAAAAAAAAAATTGAAGTCACTAACACAGTGGATGAAGAATCCTATCTTCTACTAGTGGTTGCACTAGCGGTTCTACTAGTTGTTTTGCTTTGTTTTGTCAAATCCAGTTTTCTTGCCACCTTTATTGTGGCTAGGGTTGGTCTCTCTCATATAGTACTGTGCATCTCCAGTCTCTCCTGCTCTGATCAAATGCACACAATCTCAGTAACTCCCTACAACAACCTGAAAGAGAGGACATTTTTCTTCTCTGAACTCTTGGACTGCTCTTGTCTGTAACTCTCCTCTCAGGCCTCCTTCCTTGCTCAGGAACTATGTGCTTATGTCATCTGACTCTGCTACACACCCTCCTCAGTACTCCAATCTATATAAACATCCTTCTCATGAAACCACACTGGCTATTCTTCATATTTGGGAAAGAGTAAAAAACAAAAGCAAAAACTATAAAGTGCTCCTTCATTTACTTTCTGGTTTTATGAAAGTAGTGATAGAGTTTCATAATGCAGTTATTTTTATTAGAAAATGAAAATCTGTTAAAAGTGAAATATCTGTATAAAATTATATAAATATCCTTCTTAGATAAAATAGGCATTTGGCTTCTGATACTTTGACAACTTTTGTTCATAGTTTTCATACATATTTAACTTGGTAACTAAATTTTTTTTTACTTCATTTAAACTAGCATTGATCCCACAATTGCTTTTCTTATCTTTTGAAATAAAATACTATATTTAGATTTTTTTCTAGCAGCTTTTTAGAAGAAAAATATAAAAATGCTAGATTAAATGAGTCTATTTAAAAATTTAAGTTACTCTCTATACAAAACAAATAATTAGTAGTAAACTTCAACAGAAATAACAAACTACAAAGTTGTAACAAAATAGAAAATAATATTAATTCAGTAATCTCCCTCTATGGTTTCTTGTTCTGTTGGCCTACATAATAGAGAAAACCCCAGTTGGACCTTTTAACCTTGAGTTGATGAAACAAACATCTGTTGAAACAATTACCACCATTCATTTACTCCTAGGAATTTATAAATCATCTGAATTTGAATTTTCTTCATGTTTTTTCAATGCTGACAATTGCCTTCAATGTTTGCAGATTATTTTGCTTCAGAGCTCTGTCAATATATTTTGGGAAATTATGGATCGTCACATTCCCATGCACGCCTTACCCGAAGAAATCCAAGAGGTAAGATATTACATTGTACTATTACAGTATAGTATTAAGAATATTTTAGCAGTTAGATAATTCTGAAACATAGGGGAGTGAATTTAGAGGTTTTAGTTTGTTTTGGTCATAGACTATGCAATGAGTTGGTGGAGTAGGAGAGGTAATAATTACAATGGACAGAATTGTGGAGTTCAATGCAAAGAATATTTATTCCTGTGAAAGAAGACAGATATTACCACGGAGTATTTGGCTTAGTAGTTATAGAAAAGAACCTAGAAACTTTCATGATGGTAAATTTCTCTCTCTGTATACTGGCAAAGTACTTTCACTTATGCCAGTTCTCACCAGCTACTTTTTAAACCCTTCATGTAAATCAACTCATTTAATGTGGCTAAAAATCTTTACAGTGCTCCTCTCCTCCTTGTTAATTGACATCTGTCCTTAGGCAAAAGCCTTTTCCCCCCTGTTTAGTTTGGTCATCCATATATGGTTATTAAAATAAATTTAAAATATCTCTTTAAAAATGATTGACTTAAATTGTGAGATATAACCCCAAACCTTAGTTATTAATCATCCAGTCTTCCTAGTAATTCTACCATTAATTCTTAATTAACCACTAATTTGTTGAATTGTAATTAAAAAATTATATTCACCTTTCAGAAGGCTATAATGCATGTTTCTTTGGGCTCCCTATTAGCATTAATCACGCCATTGATTTAACTTGATCCTTATTCTTAGTGCCTGTCCTTCGCATTTATGTAACTGCAACTTAGCAGGAACTATAAGGGAAATCTAGTTACCAGAAAAAAAATATTTTAAATCATTGCATCTAATTCCTTTACTTTTGAAGTATAAACTAGTAAGGACAGACAGTTATCAGCTGTGCTTCTTTTTTTTTTTTTTTTTTTTTTCCCGGTAGCAGGGATAGAACTCATGACCTCACACTTGCTAGGCAGGCACTTATGCCTCTGAGCTAAATCCCCAGCCCACAGCTGTGCTTCTTTATACTCATGTGAGAAATGGTGCTTATGTGTGTTTGAAGACATGGGATGTCCTCACCTGAACTGAGTTCCTTCCATGTACTGGCCTAATTGCGATAGAAATTAAACTAAACAAAGTAAAAATATCTGTAAGAAGCAATACCTGCACTTTAGTTTCTAGTCACCTGTCAGGAAGAAGACATAAAATGACATTTTAAAAACAAAATACCTCTACAAGATAGTATGATTTAAGTTCCATGTAAGATAGTGTCTGTTGTGAGAATGGAGAAGGTGGAGAAAGGATTCCTAGATGTTGGGATGGTCAAAGTGGTTTATGTAGGAGGTGAGATGGAGGTGATCACTGAAGGCTGAGCATTTGTATAGCTGGAGGATAAGGCAGCCTAATCCAAAGGAGCAGCAGCTTCCTAGTGAGAAAAAGCTGGTTAGTGTTTAACAGCTTTGCTGTTTTGAATACAGAAAGTAGATATTTATTTTGATAAAGTTTTCATGAGAATTATAGAATTTTATTCTCATATTTGAGGTACTTTAGCTGTAAGTAGTTAAAAAAAAATGTTAACACAAGCATTTCGTAAATCTGCAGTTATATTCTAAAGTAGGAAAGGCAGGCAGTTGTCCAAGCAGAAGTGAAGATGACCCAAGAGGTTTAACTGCTTAAATTCCTGGATAAGTGTGCTGCTTGTAGGCATTTTACTATGCAATGTTTAGACTATAGAGGACAGTTTTGTACTTTTTAAGACCTAAGTTACATATTTATTGTGGAAAAATGAATATACCTATTATGTGCCACACATTGAGTATAAAGCAACCACAATGTACATGTGTATCCCAAAGCTTATAAAACAGTCATTTAAATAAGTTTTTGTTTTCCATAACTTCTTACTTGTGTTTGATTTATCTACATTGTCTGTAGTTTAACTTATTTAGTTGTTTACTGATCAAGCTGCATATCTATACTGCATATATTACTCTATATAGAATAATATAACATGTATGGAAATATAGGTTGAGCATACCTAATCTGAAATTCAAAATGCTCCAAATCTGAAACTTTCAGCACCAACATGATCCTCCAAGGGAAAATTTCACAATTCCAAAATTTTGTTTCATTTACATCTTTATTAAAAATATTATATAAAATTATCTTCAGTCTATGTGTATAAGTCATACATGAAGCATAAATGAATTTTGTGTTTAGACTTAGGTACTATCCCCAAGGTATCTCATTATGCATCTGCAAGTATTCAAAAATCTGAAAAAGATCTAAAATCCTTTCAATCTTAAGCATTTCACAAAAGGGACAGTCAGTGTGTATAATTTGTAGCGGTAACAAGAATAGTTCAGAGTAGAGCCAATTCACTTTTAAGGTGAAGGAAAAAAAGTTTTTTTAAATAATGGCTTGGAAAATGTTCTCCATTTCTTTATAGAGGAAAAAAAGGACTTGAGGTGGGTGAATCAGCGTAGAGAGACAGAGGTCTGGTAAAGGCTCCCCCCCACCCCGAAGCTGTCTTGTTCTTCTGTTAACTTTTTGTGTTACATTATATGCTGGCTCCCCTTTCTAAAGAAGCCCCTGCTGTCTTTCCTTTTTTCCCCCAATAGACAAGGAAATTCATTGTAGAAATCAGAGAGGAGAAGGTGAAGAGGCCCTTATTTCTTTCTTTCTGTACTTTATGTGATATGGAAATGGACAATACATTAGAATGTGAAAACGGCTATACTATACTGTACTGTTAAAAACAGAATGAGTAGCAGTAGAGAAAAGCAGGTAGGGAGAAAATATAAAGGTGGTGAGGGAGGTGGCCACCAAAGAACAGGCATGGAGAATGATGACGATAACAGAATAATTGAAACCCAAGTGGCCTCTTTTTCCTGTGACAGCTGATGCAGGGGAGGTCAGGTTTACCACATGGATGTCACATCCTCTGCCTGGCTTCTCTTCACTCTCCATCAGTTCCCTGAGGATGGACCAAGACAGTTTACCTCAGTGTCCTCCTGCCATCTTTCAGTTGCTTTCTGTGTTCTTCTGACAGGAAGTGCAGCTCAGGTGTCAGTCATGGTGCCCATCAGCTACTCCTGCCTCCTCTCTGAGGAAGGGCTGGAAAACTGCCCTCCCCAACCTGGCAGAGACCCAGGGAAGAGCTGGGCCCATCATTAACATAGCAGGAAACCGTGACTAGCACAGCTAGCCTTCCTAGAGGTTTCTGTTTTCAGCTCCACCATTTTTGCAGAGATGCTGCCGCTGCCAGTCAAGCAGCTGCTTCTCCTGAAGCTCCCTGAACTGCCATGACACCTGCAGCTACCCCGTGGGAAGTGTCTACTCAGCCCACAGTGGGCTTGAAGTCAAACCAAGCAGCAGACTCCAACCAGAAAGCTTGAACCTAGGCTTCCTAGGCCAATCAGCGGGCTCAAATATGGCCCACTGCTGCTACATAAGCAATGTTACACTCATGTTTCTTGGATTGAGTTTCTTGCAGTAAGCTGACCCGACCTGCAGCACAGGCGCTGGCTCAGGCCCGGGCCCAGGCATAGACCCTGTTTAAATAAAGCCTCATCCTGGTGGTCCTGTAAATCTAGTCATGCTTTTTCTTCTCAGGTAGTGTAGACTCTGAAGGCCTTATAAATTCTGAGATTCTTATCCTGGGTAGTGTGGACAGAGTGGTTGCTTTAAAAATGAACTATAAACACAAGTGGCTGATAGCCTTGAAGAGCTCCAGAGACTAGCAGCTGACAAAGAACAGTGGCACTGACAACAGCAGTGTCCGGCAGTGACCAGCGACCAGCGATATTGACTGATGGTGTCAGGCATTGACTGGCAGCAGTGTCTGTGGGCAACAAAGACTGGTGGCACCATTCTACAGTCTAGGACTCAGAGCTGTAAGACATTTGGAGCCCCAGAAGGCTGAGGGTCATTGCCACTCAAAGCTTGTAGCCACCTGCAGAGCTCCACTTGGCCAGTTTGTGATTGCTATATAAATTGGGTGGGTGGGGGGTGGAGGGTAGGTGGGACAACACTCAACTGATTGTTGATGTTGCTAGAGAATCCATTGTCTGCTTAGAAGGGGAAGATTGTGAAATCATCCCCTGAGGAATCTAAAATAATCTTTAACTTTTGTGTCTTGGTCTTTTTGCTGTTTTGTGTCTCTCTTTGTTTCCTCTTTTCTTTTTTTTTTCTTTTTCTTTCTATGCTAGGGATTGAACCAAGGAACTTCACACTGAGCTACATCCCCAATCTTTTATTGTATTTTATATTTTGAGATGGTCTAGGTAAGTGGCCCAGGCTGGATATAATTTGCAGGCTTCTTGCTTCAGCTTCCCAGGGTGCTAGGAGTACAGGTGTGCACCACAATGCCCAGCTTTGTTTTGCTTTTTATCGCAATTTGGGTTTGTTTGTTTGTTTGTTTTGTAATGGGAATTGAACTCACGACTTTGCCTTCACCAAGCAGGTGACTTAGGACCCTGAGCTGTTTTTTTTGTTTTTGAAACAGTATCTCGCAGTGTAGAACAGGCTGGCCTTAAACTCACTGTGTAGCCTAGGCTGATCTCAGCCTCAGCCTCCTGAGTCCTGGGAATACAGGCATGGGGCACCAAACCCAGCTTCATCACAGTTTTTTACTGAGCATAGAATACAGTACTTTTCAGACTTTCAAATCCTAAAGTGGCAGAAATGTAGAAGAGGCCATGGACTGGACAGAAAGACTACTGGTTGTCACCTGCTAGGCTCTGCATTTTACTTGGGTATATACTTAGATCATATTTCTAAATCAAATTTTGCTTTGTGCTAAATTTATTTCTACCTGTCTTTGATTATAGCTAACTAACAGTGGTGCTAGAATTTTCATTCAGTATTCTGAAACAAAATGCAGCACGCTTTTCTGTTAATTTTTTTTTTTGGACACAGTTTAAAACTAAAAAAAATATTGATTAGCAAAATAATAATTATATATTTTCCCCCTCATGAATATCAATCCATTTTAGAAATATATCAGATCTCTAGGGAAAAAAAACCCCAATGAGCATTTTTTTTCCTTTTGCTGTTTTTGCTAGGAAACATATATGGAAACATCAAAACAACAGCAACAAAGTAGCAGAAAAATTAGTTTGCACAAATAAAATTAATTATCTTTTTTTTTTTAATGGTGACAAAGTGAAGACTTGTTATAGGATTTTAGCTTTAGGGGATCTTTATTACCATAAGACACAAAGTAAAATAAAGAGATCAGGGTTGTTTATTTTGCAAAACAGAAGTAGCAATGCAAGGGCTGGAGAGCACACTGTTCTTTCTGGGATAACAATCCCTTTCCTCAGCAGTAACAGCTCATTTTGTCCTGTTTCAGTAAAGTAATTTTAGTACTTTGGAACTTTGAAATTTATTCAGAATAACAGTTTTATATTTCCAAGCACAGATTACCATTGCCAGAAAAAATAAACTTAATTTTCCAGGTCATTTTGGGCCACTGTGGCTAGGTTCAGAGTTTGTGTTGAGTTAGAGAGGAAGAAAAGGAAAAAAGAAAAATTTTAGACCTGGCATCTTGAAAAGTTGTGATAAATAAATGAATGGATGAATGAATGTGTGAAGGGTATTTTCATACAATTGCAATTTAAAAACCTTGTGACAAAAGATATAGGAAGCTGTATAAATTACGAAGAGACTCTTCCCTCACTACTGTGATCCAAAGAATTCATTAGGAGTAGTAATTTTTTTCAAATTATGAATCTTGAAAAATCTGCATTTGTCGATTTGTAAACAAAACATATTTTGATGACTGGTCTCAGAAAGTCATAGTTTTTATTTTCTCTCCTTCCTTTCTCTCTGTGTCTCTGTCTCTGTCTCTGTCTCTCTGTCTGTCTGTCTTTTTGAAACAGGGTCTCGCTGTGCATTTCAGGCTGGCCTTGGGCTCACTTTGTAGCCCAGGCTGGTTTTGAACTTGCAATGATCCTCCTTCCTCAGCCTCCCAAGTGCTGAGATTACAGGAATGCACCACCAACCATGCCTGACTGAAAGTTTTCTAACGTTAGGTTTCCTAATAGAAAATAGATATTGGAAGAAATATACTTTGGAAACAGATACACAAGTGCATCCTGCATATCTCACATATTAGGAAGCCAACATTTCTGATATTGCTCAATAAATTATCTTTATGGTTTAATCTACGATATTTTAATTCAAATGGATTTTTTTATTTTGATATTAAACTTACTGTTTTGAGATAACTGTAGATGCAGTTAGAAATAATACCGAAGGGTTTCATGTATCCTTTGGTCAGCTTTCCCTGGTGTAACATTTGGCAAAACTAAAGTAGGGTGTCATAGCTGGGATATTGACAGTTAATACAGACAAGATACAGAACAAGGGTACCACATGTTGCCCTGTTCCACTGTCTTCTTTCCAGTTCATAACTTTGGCAGCCATCCATCGGGTCTCGAATAATTTTGTTATTTTAAGAATGTTATGTAAGTGGAATTATACTGTGTATATCCTTTGGGATTAGATGTTTTCACTTGAATTCTCTCGAGCTTTAATCAGGTGGTTGTTTTGAGGGAGGGGAGGGGAAGAAAGAAGATTAAGGTGATACATGTAAATGCACTAATAGGCAATGATGAATGTATTCATCATGTGTCATAAATAAATACAATTAATTTTTTTTAATCATAAATCACCAGCTTCTTAGAGAAGTTTATTCATTTTTATTTCTCAGTAGTATTCTGTAAGTACACTAGTTTATTTAGCCATTTACCTGTTAAAGAGCATCTGGGTTTTATTTTCCAGTTTTTGGCTATTACATATAAAACTGCTATAAATGTTCATTTATGTGAACATGTGTCTTCATTTTCCTAGGGTAAATGCTTAAGAGTTTAATTGCTAGGTTGTATGATAGTTACCTTCTTGGTATTTTAAGACACTGTTCAATTGTTTTCCAGATGACTATATCAATTTATACTCTCATCTGCAACATATGAGTGACTCAATTTCTTCATGTTTTGTAGTATGTAGTGATGTCTCATTGTGATTTAATTTGTATTTTCCAAGTGGCTAGTAATGTTGCTTATTAAACATTTGTATATCCTTTTTGGTGAAATGTCTCTTTATGTCTTTTGCTCATTTTAACTGCTGAGTTTTTAGAATTCCTGATGTGCATAAATATTGGTCAGATAATATATTTGGAAATGCTATCTATATTATCTTTTTTTTTTTTGCAAAGCAAAAATATTTAATTTTGGTGAAGTCCAAGTATCAAATATTCCTTTTATAGATCCTGTTTTTGTTACCAAATGTAGAATTCTTTGACTAATTTGGATCTTGAAGATTTTCTCCTGATTTTCTCTTAATATACATCTGTATATAGTTCTATCACATATACATATACATATATATATATATATGTATGTATGTATATATATATATTTTGTTTTTTGTTTTTTCCTCTGCTATACTGAATGTTGAACCCAGGGCCTTGCAGTGATGTATATCCCCAGCCCTTTTTATTTTGAGATCATCACTCAGGCTGGCCTTGAATCTGCAGTCCATCCTGAGTAGTTAGGGTTATAGATATGAGCCACTGTATTCAGTTTTAAAATAAGATTTTTATATTTTACAGTTAAGTCTATGATTCATTTTGAATATACTTTTGTATATAGTATGAATTTTAAGTTAATTTTTTAAAAAAAACCTATGACTAGTCAATTGCAATAAATGTTGAGAAGGCTCTCTCATTGAATTATTTTTGTACCTTTGTAAAAATTCATTTTGGCATATTTACAGGTCTATTTCTAGGTTCTGTATTCTGTTCCACTGATCTATGTATCTTTCCTTTTACTGGTACAACACAATCTTGATTTCTGTAGCAATATATGTCTTGAAATTACAGTGATTTCTTTTTTTTTTTATTTTTCAGGATTATTTTTAGTTTTTCTAGTTCCTTTGGATTTCTGAATAAATTTGAGTATGTTTCTGAGATTTTGACAGGAATTAAATTATGGCTATTTATCAATTTAGGAAGAATTGATATCTTTACTACTTCGAATCATCCAACTCATATACTAGTATGTATTTCCCTTTATCTAGATATTCTTCAGTTTAGTTCATCAGCATTTTGTAGTTTTCAGTAATAATTTGTGTGTGTGTGTGTGTGTGTGTGTGTGTGTGTGTGTGTATATATGTATATATATATATAGTTAGATCTATACCTAGGTAATTTAATGTTTATAATAACTGTGGTGTGTGTGTGTGTGTTTTACTGGTGATCAGATCCAGAGACTCAAGGCCAGGGTTTAGCCCAGTGGCATAAGTACCTGCTTGGTAAATGTGAGGTCGTGAGTTCGATGGTCGACACCATTAAAAAAAAAAAAGAAAAGAAAACAGAAAAACAAAAGGTCTCCCAGATTTAGAGCCTCGTACATGCTAGGCAAGCACTTTACCACTAAGCTACAACCCTAGGAACTTAATTTCAGTGTCCTTGTACTCCCGAAAAGTACGTAGAATTGATAATCATGTCATCTCAAATAAGGACAATTTGCTTTCTCTTCCTACCTAACTTATTGTTCTGGCTACAGCTTCTAGCACTGTGTTGAATAAGGGCAATGAGAGAGGACATTTGTGCCTCCCCTTCCCCCCAGCTTAGGGTAAGCGCACTCAGTCTTTCAGTGTTAAGGATAATGTAGCTGTAGTTTTCTTTTGTAACTGCTTTGTACCAGTTTTTATTTTGTAAATTGGTAGTGTAACAAGTTGATTTAATAAAGAGGGAAGATCCTACTAGTTTTATGAAATGGTCAGTTAGTTTGTATGATTAAGGGTTACTGTCCTATATCAAAAATTTTCTGCCAATTTGAGTGAAATTTATCTTGAGCAAAGGTACTTTTAAAAATGCAAAACTTCTTAACATGGTTAACGTTTTATATTGCTGTCATTCTTGACTTTGTCAGATAGTTTATCTGTTTCTTTTCGCTGTGGCCAAGCACAAAAAGTATGGGATCAGAGAATAAAGGAGGCACAGTTTTTGGAGCAGAGACTGTTTCAGTTGGGTGGCATGAAAGTACTAAGTGCCTACTTAACGTAAAGTCAGGAACTCTGAAAAAGAGCTGAAGCCTAATTTAACCTTTTGAAAAGTTTATATGTTTTTTATATTAAATAACTATAATTTTAAAAGTATAAATGGTATTTTAAGGAAGTTTGTTTTATAATTTACTTGCAAATGGCTTTGCATTTGTTTAATACACTGCATTTGTTAATGCTCCTCCAAAGTGTATATTGTAGACAGCAAAAACATCCTAATTATAGCCCTTTTGTCGAGAATGACAGCATGTCATTATTTTACTTTCAAAATGAGATGATATAACACAAAGTTATAAGAATGAAGCACAAATTGTGTTTCACTAAAAAACCCTTTTACTTGCTTCATTTGGGAGCATAATTACAGTGTTTCATATCTTCTCAAGTTTCACAAAAATGTCCTAAGTAATTAGCCAATACAGACACTAGGAATTTGAAAAGGTTATTACATTTTTTATGTTACAATTTTGCTTACAGAAAATTATTTGTAATTTAATAGCATTGAAAACTTGAGTGCGGTAAGCTTATTTAACATAGATCATTCAGGGATTTGGGTTATACCAGGGAACATCTGGAGATTGCTCTTGTGGATCTATTATTTTATAATTTTATTGTTTTGTTTCCTAGATCATAATGAATTTCATGTTTTCTCTTTCTTTGCTGAGCCTCTATAAATCTCTTAAAATGTGCTACTAAACTAATTTCAGTTTTTTTGTTCCTTTGATTGCTATGATAAATGTTATTTATTCTAATAATTTTCACAATGTGGAGTTTTTAGTATTTATTTTTTGTGCATCATGCTGCAGATACTCTACCCAACAGGAATTTTCTTTCTATAATATTTTTCCAGAAGAAGGATAAGAACTGAGGTTAGTAAGCAAAGGTTAAGGATGAAAATGTCTCAGTGATATAATTTTCAATTGACAAAGAGGAACCAAAACTCAAGTTGAGCAGAGGAATTGTAAGAAAATAGCCATCTGTTCTGAATTAGTTCAAGTTTCTTGAACTGGATGAATTATTTTCCTGGGGGCTGATAGTATCTTTGAATGGGATCACAGAGCCATTCTTGGTATCTTTGTGGACTTGTTGAGAGAGGATGCTGTTTCATTATGAAATGCCTGTAAATTATAACCAGTGATCTTAATTTGAATTCCAGACAAGGTTTTGCAATTTACTATTACAGGGTGATTTTTGCAGATATATTAGCAAAAATAATAACCCCGGGACCATTTTGTACATTAAAAGGCAGCATGCAGCTTTGCCATTTCATTTTTTTGTAGTGTTACTAGATCTAGGATGTGTATTAGGCGTAGAATACATGGACTTTATGAATATATTTGATAAAGTTTGTCAGAATATTCCCAAAGAGAGTATGAATAATTTTACAAAGATAACTGGGTGATTTAATAGTTAGATGAAGGTTGTATCTGAAATGTACTGAGTAGTAGATCAACCAATCAAGGTGACATGACCGGGTAGGAAGTTGTAGCCTCAACTTTGTTACATTTTTAAATCAAAGGGTTAGATGGATAAAGTGACTTAGAAAGGATCCAAATTCCTAAGAGACAAAAGACAGAAGATGGAACAGAATTCTTTGTAGTTTCTGTCCTTTGAGAATGTTAAAATAGAAGCTGGACAATATATCTAGAATGGAATAGACTTGATGGATCATCCAGAACTTGAACTAGATTATGATTTCTTTAAAATCTGATGTTTTATAAATCTACAAATTTCCAGCAGCAATTAGGAGATTGATATAGTCGTTTACCTACTGTATTGTGGTTTTTAATATAAAATTTTTATTAATGTTAAAATGAACACAATTTTATTTGATGAAGTTTGTTTATTAGTTTGTTCCAACCAGCATCTGTGATAGGTAGATGTAGTGCTGTCACTCTTTAGTTACTGGAGTGGTTTCTATAATTTCAAGGGAAGGTTGCAGTAAGAATATGTATGTCATAATCCAAAAGGTGATTTCAGTTTTAGTGCATTAGAGCACATATTTTATGAAGCTACCTGTTAGCCTTTGTGAAAAGCAAAAGAAACAGATGCTACTTGAGGAATATTTGTACTTGAGACAGAAAAATGAACCAACTTTCTTCTGACTTTGCTGAAATTCCATTTGTCACTTCCCCAAGCCACAGGCACACTTTCTGAAGGAAGGAGATTTAACTGACATGCACATGGAAGATCACTACTGTAGAATACAAATGATTAAAGAACTGAGCGCTGGTTTTAAATAGACTTGTGTTTAAACCGCAACTTTTCCAAATATCAACTGGCTATTAACTATAGTACTCTCTGATTTTAATCTATAGAATGGATATAACCTTACCTTTTAGGGGGAAAGGAGCTGATCTAGAGAGTAGAGATTAAGTTAAAGATATTTTTATGTTTGTGACAAAATATTAAATTCTGTAAAAAAATCATAAAATGCTGAGCCAGAGTAATAACTTAAAGTTCATTTGGTTCAACCCCATTATTTCATAAATGAGGAAAATAAGATCTGACGAGGCCAAGAGGCTTCTCCAGGATCATAGAGTATTTGGCAGTAAAAAGCCATTGATTTCTTCCAACTTTGTGGAAAACTCATCTTAAAATAAGAATCATAAAGATGTTTTCATCATTTTTAGTTTTATTTTATGGAAAATGCTTCAAGAGTAAGTCTTTTTTAGAGATATTATAGAGAAATAATTACTCCAAGAGACCCTTTTCTAGTTCTATAATTTTAGGTCAGAGTCAATAGGCTAGTTTTTAAAATTTTATCCAGATGTAGGCAATGTTGTAGTTACTGCTTCACAAGAGTGCACCATAAATTTCCTTCATTTAACCAGCATGGGTGCAGTAACATCTTCAGGTGAACTTTATTTTTCATAAAACATCAATTCAGTAAATGTATGTTCTGTTTCCTAGATGTCTCCTGAAGAAAAAGTTTGTAACTACTGTGGAGTCAGCTATCTAATTCTTCATGAATTTAAAGCTATGGAAGAAAAAGTGAAAACAATGGAAAAAGAGATGATATTTTATCAAGGAAGTCTAGAACGTGAAAAGAGACTTCAAGAAAAGCTGCTGTCTCTTAGCCAAGATTTTGAACGGTACAAAATTGACAGTGAATCCAAAAAAGAAAGGTTGAGTATGTTTTTTGTGTTCTATCATTTATTTACTTTAAAAGAAAAACACAAAGTAGATTTTGAATGTTTTTCTAGAATTTCTCTATATAATAATGTCCAGTTGTATACACCAGTTTATTAACTATATTGTTACTAAATATAATTATTAGTGTAACTTGAAACTTTCTTTTGAGGCATATATTTGTGAATTTGCATGTCATGTTAGCAGAGACTATGCTAATCTCTGAAATGGTCCAGTTTTAGTATATGTGCTGCGAAGTGAGCACAGAGGCATATGTTTACTATCTGAATAATTAGAAACAAAATTAATTCCATAACTATAAGTTGAGATGGATCGAGTTTTTCTCATATGTACTTTTTTATTGGAAAGATTTATCTATCAAAACTTGGATGAATTTCAATTTTTGTGTGTAGGTGTGGTACTGTGTGTGTAACCCTGTAAGCACTAGCCTGCATCCCTAACCTTTCTATTATTTTTGAGCCAGGGTTTTGCTAAATTGCCCAGGCTGGCCTTGAACTTACAATCCTCCTGCTTCAGTTTTCCAAGTAGCTGAGATTACAGGTAGGGGTCACCATGCCCAGCTGAATTTTGGTGGTTTTGATATGTACCACTTGTTAAGGTGGTAGCTGAATTTTCAAATGTAGATTTTCCTTCAGTATAAGGTTTTCATGTTTGAAAGGGATACCAAGACATTAAAATTATGTGATCCTGAATCTTTGAAATTGCAATAAAATTTAATAGTGGGTTCTTTACACTGCAGAATCTAATTAAAATTTATTCTGCTTAAAGATGTTTTAATGAGTTTATATGAATACTTCTATATAAAGGTTTTGCTGGTGTTATAGTTTTTCTTATGCACATTAATTTCTCAATTTAAAGTTTCAATAATTCATGATTAGTAAATCTTGAGCTGATGAATTTGGTGAACATATGTCTATGTGAAAGTGACTACTTTTTAAATCTCTTAAGATTCAGTACTTTCATTAAATTTTATATGATTACATTAATTTTCAATTGATACACAGTATTTTAGTCTTTTACCAAAAATTTTTGTTAGTTTCATCAATTGCAAATTGAGTAATAGAATATTCTATAGTATCTGAATGGAAACATTTAATAATTTGGATTATGTAGCTTAAAATTTTAAATCTGAAGAGTTTCTACTTGTGAAGCGTTCTTTTGGTGTTATTTATTCTTTACTTTCTCTATAGAATGTTGTGTTGTGTAATGCATACATAAACATATGAAATAAAAGAAGCATACAGGGCAAAAGGCAAGAAAGTCCCTTTTTATCTAACAGGTTGCATTTTTACCAGAGGAAAACCACTTTTTTTTTTTTGTCTTTTTGAGACAGTGTCTTGCTATGTAGTTCAGGCTGGCCTTGAGTGCTCTTTGTAGCCCAGGCTGGTCTTGAACTCAACAACGATCCTCCTGCCCAGCCTCCCAAGTGCTGAGATTACAGGTGTGAGCCACCACACCTGACTGGAAAACCACTTTTAATGAATTTGTGTAATCCTTCCAGACCCTTCACTCTGCCTTTATCTTTACTATATAGCTGTATTTTATGTTTATATATATTATATAATATATGTAGTTTTATATTTTAAGAGACATGTTTTTAAGGCAAGCAATATGTCAAGTGTCTTGTTTTGTGATTTACTTTCGTCATTTTATATACAATGGAAATTGTTTCATTTAATGCATTTGGATCTACCTGGTTAGCAGCAGTGCTTTCCTGTTTATAAATATGACATAATTTACTTAATAATTTGTCTTTCTAGTATTTATGTTATTTCTAATTTTTATTATTGCATATGTCAGTTTTATTAGTGAATATGTTTTTTCTATGGATAAATTATTGGACATGAAATTACTGAGAAAAAGAAAATGCCAACTTTAAGTTTTGATGAGCGTCATAGCACATTGTCCTTTCAGAAGGCAGCATTAGCTTACATTGTTTGACCAGTAGTTTATGAAGTGGCCATTTTCCTACATCTTGTTAATGTTGGTATTGTCTTAATTTTTCTCAGTTTCTTGTGTGAAAAACAGTTACATCATGGTTATTTAATTTATATTTTTGTTTTGCTAATCTGGTCATTTTTTACATATTTATTAGATGTTTATATTTTATGCTCTCGATTATATAAATGGCTCAGTTTTCTACTTGGTTGTTTAGTTTTATTTACAGAGTTGTAAATATAACACTGACTTTATACTTACTTCATCTATATTCTAGTTTTCTTATGGTTGCTTGTCTTTTCACCTTGCTTATTGTTTCTTATACAGCACCTTGTTGCTGTCCTTAAAAAAAAAATCCTAGGCTAAATTGTGGTTGCGTAGGATTCTGTGTTATGTTCTTTTGGTTGCAGACTACAGAAAGTTTCTGTAACACTAACCTAGACCCAAAAGGGAATTTGTTGGAAGAGTGTGAGATAGTAGCTCACTGAAAGAGAAGAAAAACTCAAATACCTTGGGTTTGGAAATAGACAGAAAACTAAACTTGTTCAGGTATTTGGGAAATCTCTTTGGAGAGAATTAGCACATTTTCTTACCACATCATTCCCTTTAAGACTATTTTTTGATAGTAGAATCCCAGAAGAATCTTGCTGGCTTCCCACGAGATTCCGAACACAAGATCCCTAGCCCTTTAGTCTGAGAAGGGATGGAGCTTTGATTGATAGTTGTTCTATAAAGATTTCATACAATAAAGGAAGATATAATTCACTAAAGAGAAATTAGACTGTTACTGTCAGAAGAAGGAGGAAAGATTCAAGTAAATAGTAACAGATGTTTAAAACTTACAGTATTATTTTAGAATCAGCTTTTAAATATAATTAGAATTAATTGTTGTATATAATACAAAATAGACTTAAAATTTCATCATAATATCATTAAATCATTCATCTTTTCTCCCCTGCTTGAAACACCAACTACTAATTTCTAGTTTTTTTGAGGACTTTATATTTTACACTGTTGGGCTATTGTTTATCAATGGGTTAGTGTCATACTCTTAGCTACTTTAGCCTTATAATATGTTTTGGTATTTTGTTTATTTTGTTTTTAAGCTTATCCTGGCTTTTTTAGTATATTTTTATCTTCTGGATGAATTCTAGAATCAGCTTATCAGATTTCATAAAACATTTTGGGTTATGATTTACACTGGGGTCTAATTTACATTCTTGAGAATCGACATTTTTATAGTCTTCAAACTTGTTATGCTAGGACATGATGTTTATTTATTCAGATGTTTGTTAAACCTCTCAATAACATATAATTTTCTTGGGTTATGGGTATAGCTCCGTAGCACAAATGTCTGCCTGGCAAGTGTTGAGTTTGATTCCTGGTATAATATATATATATATATATATATATATATATATATATATATATATAATTTTCTTGTATATTGTGTATTTGATTCCAATAATTTTTATTGCTGTTAAGAATGGAATATATTTCTTCATTATGTTTTGTAATTTTTCTGAATACTATTGTTATATATTGATTTTGTATTTGGCTCTCTGAATTTATGTGTTTTTCTTATGGCTAACTGCTGATGTATGTATACATTTTTTGGTAGACTCTATACATCTTGGCATTTCAAATTTCTTGATGTTTAGTAATATGCAGTATCCTGTTATTTAAAAGTGTGTTATATTTTTTATAAAAACTATTTTCCTATTTATTATTCATGTTTAATTGAAAAAGAATCAAAATAGGGAGAAAAGGAGAGAGGGAGAGATGGTAGAGAAAACTTTTTACCAAGGACAGTAAGTGGTTTGTTTTATTGGCCTTCTCAAAGAATGAGATTTGGTTTCATTAATCAAATCTATTTCTTCTTTGTTCTCTGTTTCACTAATTTATGCTCTTATTTGTATGTAATTATTTCTTATCCTTCCTTTAATTTCTAGTTCTGTTGCTAGTTACTTGAGCTGGAGTCTTGGCTAATTTGTTTTCAGTTTCTTTTTCTAAAAAGCACATCCAAAACCATCAAGTCTTCTTGTGGTGACAGACCCTGGCAACAATAAAGTGCTTCAATAATAATATTTTATTTTCACTTATTTCTAAATGAAATGGAAGTTCAGTATTTCTTTTAAAATTTAACACACGCTTGCTTTATTTTGGTTTTTGTTTTTGTGGTGTTAGAGATTGAGCTCAGGACCTCAAGCATGCTAGGTAAGCACTATATCACTGACCTACACCCCCAATTTAAGAAATACTTGGAAGAATGTTTTAAATTTCTAAATGAATACATTTTTTGCTATTTCATTTACAGCTGTTATTATTCTATTATGGACAGAGAATATAACCTATTTGTGAAGCCTTAGGAGTTTAATAAGCAGTAAGTTTTTGGAAATATCCCAAGGCTAATTAATAAAAATACATAGTCTTTGTTCAATGGATATAACTTTTCAGTAGACCCATTAAATTGCAGTAATTGATTGTGCCATTCAAATTCTGTAGATCGTAGTTTTGTCTATTTCATGGACATAAAGTAGTATTTTTGTTCTAATTTGCAGTTACCTAACAACATGTGATGTTGAATATCTTTTCATATGTTTACTATCTACATTATCTTTTTGATGAGGTGTTTGTTCAGGTCTTTTACCCATTTTTACATCTGTTTGTTTATTTTCCTACTGTTGAGCTTTAATCGTTCTTTATATATTTTGGGTAAAAATTCTTTCTTAGATATATTTTTTGCAAATATTTTCCCCCAGTGTATGGCTTGCCTTCTCATTCTTTTAACATTGTCTTTTGCAGAGCAGAAGTTTTTAATTTTAATAAAATGCATCTTATTAAATCCATTGTGTAAGCTTGTGATACTCATTTACCAGCAGGTCGGAATGACATTATCTGGTAAATTATACCTCTCACAGTCATTGTAGAGTGGCATATTGATCACAGCAGGGTGTTTATTTCAGAGAATTGAAGAGCCATAATGTCAGGTTATTGGTAAGATATTTTTCTGCTTAGGATTTAATATATTTTAAAAATTTAACTCTTAATTTTGTGATAATTGTATAATGACACACACTGGTAAAAAGAATAGAGCTGGTATCCTCTTTACCCATTTCGTCAGTGTTAACAACTCATAAAACTATAGTTTTCCTTTTCAGACTCTCATCATATGACACTTAGGTCGTTTATTATTATCCTGCAGGTTCTTACAAAGCTTTTTCCCCTGTTTTCTCTCTGTTTTTCTTATTGGGAAAATTCTGTCAGTTTATATTTAAGTTTACTAGTTCTGTTTTTGTCATTCTATCCTTCTGTTTTGTCTAGGAAATCCCATTTGTTACTGTTTTTTTTAAATTTAATAACTTTTACCTGATTCTTTTTTATAATCCTATTTCTTTGTTGAGATTTTCTACTTTTTCTTTTGTTTCAGGACAATCTGCAGTTGCTTCTTAAAGCACTTTTGTGATGGCTGCTGTATAATCATTGCTGAACTATTCCGACATCCAATTCATTTCACTGTTGGATCTGTTAATTTTTTTTTCTGCATAAATGCTGTTATTTCCTGATTCTGGTTTGATGAGTGATTTTCAGTTGCATCTTGGTTGTTGTGGAGGTTATACTGTGAGATTCTCGATCCTATTTAGTTAGGTTTTTATTTTTGTTTTTGTTTTTTTTTAGTAGGCACTCCCTTTGTCAAAATATAGTGTGAAAGTTGGGTAGATGTGTGTGGTGGTTAACTTTAAGTGTCAGTTGTACTTGAATTAGAAGTACACTTTACACTGGTAAAACACTGAGGTTGCCAGGGATCCAGTTCAGCCACATAAGCACCTGCCTTGCAAGCACACAGTCATGAGTTCCATCCCCAGTACCAAACAAAAACAAAAAACAAACACGTGAGGTGTTTGTGAAAGAGATTAGCATTTGAATTTGTAGACTAAGTAAAGATTATCACCACCAGTGTGGTTAGGCACCATCCAGTATGTTCAGTGTTCAAGTATGGGCTGGAAGAAGAGTAAATTTGCCCTTCCTTTTTGAGCTATGGGTATCTATCTTCTGCTTTCAGACATAGGTGCTTTTTGTGTTCAGGCCTTTGGACTTGGACTGAGACTGACATTATTGGCTTTCTTGGTTCTCAGGACTTGAGGCTTTGCCTAGACGTAGTTTTCTAGACCTCCTGCTTACAAGTGCAGATGGTGGGACATTTTCACCTCTATAATCAGATGAGTTAATCCCTCATAATTAATCTCTTTCCGTATACCTCTCCGTACATCTTGATGTTTCTGTTTCTCTGCAGAATACTGACAGAGGATATATGTCCAGTTTCCCACTGGCCCCACTGACACTATTCCTGGAAAAATAGGGTCCTGTATCAAAAACCCCTTTTGACTCATGCACACCCTTCTGGCAACTGTAGATCATCAGCTTGCACCACCTGTGTCTCTGTGGAGCTGTAAAATCAACTTCCTGCTGCTAAACTTACTGTCACTGGGAGGAGGGAATCAGAGGACTGACTTATAGCACTTTGCTGCTATAATTTAGGAACAGAATCTTGGCTGCCCTCTGTGTCCACTGGTACCAAAGGATGGGAGGAGAGGGAGAATGCCACCTAACTGTGCCTCCAGCTGCTTAATCCTATTTTGTTGATGCCAGTTGGGAGTGAAGGTTCAGCTCCCTGCTGGTGCCAATGACATCGGGGGACTGGGAAGCAGAGTACTGGTAACCCTGCCTCGCACCATCTCAGTCTGGTGCACTGATGTTAAGTGGGGTTTGAGGTATTCCAACGAGACCTGTCAACACAGTTTGATGGCGGAGGGGGAGATGGGAATACAACTAGTCCTGTTTCCAGGGCCACCTTCCATCCCCACTTACAGGTAGTTTAGTTCCCCCACACTGATACCAGGGGTGGAAGGAAAGTAAAGCAATTGCTATTACTAACTTGCTCCCCTTGTTCAGTCTTGGAGCAGCTGGGTTAGAACCTCATTTTCTTCACTGACCCTGCTGACGCTGCTCTAGTGGAGGAGTTGAAGCATCACTGTCTCTGTCAGGGGATTAGAAAATCAGCTCCCAGCTCAGCCTCACCTGCACTGTACCAGTGGTGACTGGAGTGTAGCCCCTGTTTCTGGGGGCAGGGAAGGGGTGTTGTGGACAGCGACTCCCCATTCAACCCCTAGAAATAAGGGCATTGGGTTACATTTGGCTGGAGTGGGGAAGGTATGGCCCGATATGTTTCCTGTTGCTCAGTCGGCCTTTCCTTGGTCGGTCACTCAGGTGTACCGAGAGCTGTGCTCCACTGATCTGCGAGGCGTTTCTTGTTCCACTTAAGATGATAAAGTGTGGTTAATGGTCTCCTGAATGTGTGCTCATTTTAGTAAGAATGTCTTTAGAAAAGAAATACATTAAGCTCTTCTGATTCAAAAGGTCTTTTATGTACATTTTATCTAAGCCTCTGCGCTTTCTGTTTTTCAGTGTTGTTCCCAGAAGTAACATAAGAAGCATGCCTGTTAAAAATGACCGAGGCAACTAAAATTTAGAAAAATCAGGATTTTATGGACAAAGAGCTGATGTGAACTGTGGTTCTCAGGAGGTAGAGCCTTATTTCTTAAGGATCCATTTCAAATCTCTAGAGCTTTTTCAAACATTCACATTTTCCCCCTGAAATTCCATTTGCCCCTTTTGGAGCAAGGTGATACACTACTTGATAAGAACTATTTCACTCTAGTTTTGGAAAGCTGAGTATCTTTGTAGAAAACATTCATTTTTGAGGCCACTGAAAAATGGCTCCAGTAGACATAGGGCTATTAACAAAAATTTAAACTTAGAAGTTCATTTCAAGTTGGGCCTGGTGGCACATGCCAGTATTTGAGAGGCTGCGGCAGGAAAATTACCAAGAGGTCAAGGGTATCCTGGGCTACATGGTGAATTCAAGGCTAACCTGAAATATGTAGTAAAACTCTGTCTCAAAAAGCCAAAAATAAGTAAATAAATAAATAAATAAATAAATAGAAAATCATGTCATGTTTTTAGTCCATATATTCAAATATGAATTTATTGATGTTTATACTATGCATTACTTGAATTTTGAGAAACTTAGAGAAGTTTTACTCATATCATGTACTTCTATGACCAGCTAATGCTTTATTATTTTTTCATTTTTCTCCCACATCAGCCCTGGATTGTGCTCCAGACCAAAGTCCTTGGCATGGAAAACAGTGTTTTCCTTTCTTTCTTTTCTCCATGCTCACATGCAAACTGTAAATAGAAGTTGACAAGGTGTTTTTATGATTGGTATAAATAATGTTTACAGGAGTTTCCTCATTCCTAGACCTGGCAAGGTTATGGAGATTGATACTTATTCAACTATACTGATAAACTTAGGTGTACCAGTATAACATTGAAGACTGGTCTATGTAGCCTTTGGTGTTGCTATAGCAACACGGTTACCAAAACAAGACACATTTTTCTGTTTTGTCTTTAAAAGGCAGTCCCTCCTAAGCTTTTAAATCAGCCGACTTTCAGCTTGTAATTATTCTTTGTATTCCCCTTTCCACCTTGAATTTTTAATAGTAGATATCATAACAAAACACACTTTTAATAGGCTAACTGATTTATTATAAGGATGAATTAGAAGGGAAGTGGAGTGTGACAGGTATAAACAGTGTGTGGGTTCTGCCGTTACCTACTTCTGTGACCTCCCGTGTGATCTCCCTGGGTCTTGTTTTCAGCTGCAAAATGGTCAGAGAAAAAAAATTTTTTTACAAGGATGGTACATACATGATTTAGTATATGGAGGAATTCTTTCTTTTTTCTCTGTTCCATGTTTATTCACAAAGGTTTTTAACATAGTGCTTCCCCTCGATAGATAACGTCATATTGTCACATTTAGTGTCCAAACACTGACTGATATCACAAGGTAAGTTCTTAGATGTAGGAAATACCCTGATCCCAGGTCAGCAGAAATCACAAGTTCAATTGTAATTACAGTTTAATTGGTGTTTTAAAATGCCTACTCCAAATGTGATTAGGCCCACAGCCTGTGGTTAGAGAAGAGATTGTAGGAAATACAACTTTAGAACTCAATTTTTACTTTTCTTTATTAGATCTCACCTGTCCAAAAAGGATATGAGATGTCTAAGAGGACAACATAAAACTAACAACATGATAGGGAAAGGGAGGTAATCTGCATATTTGACAAAAATCCAGAAACCAAATATGTCAACCCCCATGCTCAACAGTTAAGTTCAGGTTTCCTCAAGGTGCATCCATTTACCTAGAAATAGCTTGTTTATCTTTTTTATGGCTGAGTAGTATTCCATTGTATAAAAATACTCTTCAGTAAAATAAATTGAACTCGTGTAAATGTTGCATTGTTTCTCTGTACGATATATCAAATGGGTAAATAAGGAGCAAAGTGCATAAAAGGTATTGTGAAATAAGAAGAAATTATTAAAAAGAAAGGGGAACTAGGGAGTGGAGAGGAGAGAAAGGAAGAAGGGAGAAAAAAAAAAGAGTCCATACTCTTAAATGAAATAAATAGAAATAAATTAAATGTCACATTTTTTTAGTGGAATAAACTGAAAGGGTACAAAAGGAACAAAATGTATAACAGATACTAGGAAATAGGAAGGAAATATTCAAATGGGACAGGGAAAAAGGGATGGGGAAGGGGGAAAGGAAGGAAGAGAAAAGAACAGAAGAAAGAAAATGTAAAAAAAGCTTTTGTAAATAAGGCGGAGAAGTTGAAGGAAGGAGAGGGGTTTGGGAAAAAAAGAATCAAGAAATATCACATACAGGTACCAACTTCCTCGAATGGATGTGATCATTATGTATATCTAAAATGTACCAGTAAAATTAATAATTTTTTTAAAAGTTCAGATTTCCTGCAGATCCTTTTACTTGAAACAGAGAGTTCCATACTCATAGTCTTTTGTTCAAATAAGAGCGGAACAGGGGTTGTAAAGGCAGTCTTTAGTTTGCTAGTGTCCTCTTCTAAGCAAGGCTTCTGGTGCTAGAAGGAATGCACCTGAAGTCTAAGTGAGGAATTCAGGGTACAGTTAGGTCCTATTCAGAACGTAGCAGTCTCTGTCTCCCGCCAGTCCTAATAGGCAATAAGAATGGCTATTCCTTTGGAGTAGCACTCAAGCTGCTGTTCATGGAAGCAGAGGAGAGGATTCTGCAGAATGCAGCCCTGGCTTTATGCCGTTAACTTTGTCTCTCAATTCTTAGTTCTCCAGGTGCCTCCTCACTGCTTCATGTACCCTGAAGCTTGAGTAAACAAGTCAGATCATTCTATTTTAGCTTTGGAATAGGATGATTTTTATCTATTGCAGCTTTGAATTAAAGCATCTTCAGAAAAGTGTAATTTGGTTTCTTCTCAAATTCTTTACAGATTATTTACAAATTTCTAAATGAAAACAATTTAGAGAAAACTATTGGAGAAAAATTAACTCGTTGGCTAAGGATGATCAGCAACTCCTATTGTAGATGGCTAAGCAAACCTAGGGAGATCAAATAATAGTGCTCGCAGAGCTACGTAAATATTTTCTCTCCTCTGTAGTATTACTGTTAGGGTTATTTGAAGAAACCAAATAAATATGGCAATGGGTAACTATGGCAGGGTGAAGATGCTGTCACTAGGAGACTGTTCTGAAGGAAAAGAACACATAATGTAAGCTTCATCTTCTTGACCTGAAGAAATCTAGTTGTATAGAAAGCTGCACTATACAGTGTAACCAAAAGAAAACTGTTGGTTGAGTTGGCAGAATTGTTAGGGAAGCCATCTCTGGAAACAATCTGAAGAACTCAATAGGATGTTTCCATGTATTACATGGAAATAGAATTTTTTTTAAAAATGAAGACATGGTATAAATGTAGAATTCTTTTCATCAGCCAAAGTGATTTTGCATCTGAAATTACTACTTTCAATATTCCTATTTTTATTTATAGTGAGCCTCCTGGTCCACCTTGGTTCGCTTCAGTGAGTGCGGAAATCTATCAATGCCTCTACCTTTTCTCTTTCTATCTCTTTCTTTCTGTTCATCTTAGGTTTGATGATGTGTGATGTCAGGCACTTCCTGGAAGTATCTTAGGATCCCTTTTTGTATTATTATTTGTTCAGATCAGCCTGATAAACCTCAAATGTGTATGACTACAACTAACTAAACATTTTGTACTGGTACCCTGATTGCTAGGAACTGGCACTACCTATTATTTCATACTCTGTCTATACTATTTTCATCTTCTCTTTCTCTCCAAATGCCTCCGTTACTGTCAGCACTTGGAGGGCTCTCCAGAAAACAAACAAAATCTTCACTTAGTCTGGGGCTTCTTCCAACTACTGTTTTAGTGTTCCCCTCCTTTTCACACCAGTCTTACTGAGTACATTATATGGATTTACCACCTCCATTTTCTCATCCCTCAGTTCACTGTCCTCTGATAGAGAATGCTGTCATTCAGGTCATCAGTTATGTTAGTAAGTTGAAAAAAATGTGCCAGTTCCTTTTTTTTTTTTTGACTTCTGAATAGCATTTAACATATACTTCACCTATTTTGTCAGAAACACTTTCTCTTTTTATTTCCATGATATCATGTTATTCTGATTTTCTTTTTGAGGTGGTATGTGTGTAGGGGTGGGGTGTGTGTGTGTGTGTGTGTGTGTGTGTTTTACTGGAGAATGAACCCAGAGTCTCCTCACATGAGCTGCATACCCAGCCCTCTCTGTTATATTTTGAGACGGGGACTTCTTAAGTTGCCAAGTTGCCCAGAATGCTAAGAGTGTGCCACCATGCTTGGCTTCTGTTGTCTGATTATTCTGTTTGTCGGTTTGTTTTTCGTAAATGATTGTGATCCATAAATAATTACATTCATCTTGGGGAATTGGCACATACACATACTACAGATGTTACTTGTTTATTTTGAGCAAAAGAGCCAAACTTTTAGATGCTATAAAGCTCAGGCAATCACTTCATCAGCCCTCTTTGTAATTAAGGGTGACTTTCGGTGAAAATTCCGTCAACTGAGATATAAGTGAAAATCTGCTGTGCATTTCTGGGAAGACTGGCATCACTTCTCTTTTTTGTGGCTTCTGTCTTCATCTTACTCCAGATTCAGAAGAGAGTCTAGAGGGAGATCAGCCTTCTTGTAATGGTGACGTTACTGTGAAGATAAAAGCATGACATTAGAGGAAAAGGCAGAAGAAACATAGGTGATTAGTGACATCTCAGTACCCTTCTACCAGCCCTGAAATGTCTCAGAGTCTCTCAATTATGAGAGTCCAAAGATTCTTATGGTATATGTTAAATAAGAATAATTAATCACTATATGATTAATAGCCCACAGTCTTGTTTCTGTTATATATAGCTAGAAGCAATCTCTGTTGCATACACTTGCTTATACCTAGTGCTCTTCTATGATCACAGTTTGGTAAGGGATGGGCTGATAGATGGGAATATGATGGATGGAGAAATGGGTGAATGTATAGTTAGTACACTATAAGTGAATGGAGGATATCTTTTTATGTATCTTCCTAATACCTAACTACCATTCTAAGCACTGTCTTCTATATGGTAGATGTCAAATGAATATTTGCTAATGATTAATTGAAGTTTGAAGAGGGTATTTCATTAGGGAGGGCTCTGAGTTATAGGTTTAATTTAGTTTCTAAAAATAAAACTCTCCTGAGGGTAGCCTTTGGACTCTCATAATTGAAAGAGACTGATAAACACTTGGGTCAATTAGTGGTGTATCACTAATAATTTAGAAAATCAAATACCTTTTTAAAAGAATTGAGAATGTATTTTGGCAAATGTACTTCCTAATGGTGTCTAAAAATAATTTTATTAAATGAAAGAGTGTTAACTAGTATTCTTTGCTGAAATAGCTCATTATAAGTAAGATCATCATAAAATGTATAGTGTAATTTGGGACATTTTGAGAGTAAATTGAGATGGTATCAATAATAACTTTTTAGGGTCAGAAGTATAGTTTTATTTAGATGTTGCTTGTACATAATCCATAATAATTCTTGAGCTGCAAACTCAATCTGGAACTGGGCTAGGATGTATATCTAATTTTAAAAAGAACATTTCTATGTCAAGAAATACTTTAATTTTGATAAAGATTTGTATTGGCATGAAACCCTGAGGCCATTCACATTCAGTATATTTGCCCATTTTCCCCCCTAGTCAAAGTAAACTCTTCATCGCACTCCTCTCTTTGTGACTTTTATCCTTCAAGATGCTTCTCCTGAATAGTGTTCCCTCTGGTTTATTCTAGCCTAAGAGATGTCCTCTTTGATATCGCATAAGACTTGCATTTTAAAACAGTTTAGCAGTTGAGTGTATCCTGGCTTCTTGCTGGTGTTTGCTAACTCTTGCCATTTTAATATGTGAGCGTCCTAATGAACAGAAACTGTGTCTTTTGTCTTCCTTTGTATTATCCACAGGACCTAGCACAGTGGTGGACACAGTGGTGTTTGCCAGTTTACTAAATGCTGAAACATGCTGAAACACGTAAAATAAATTGTGAAGCCAAGATGTTCGTTTTACATTTAATTTTAACTTTACTATTGTACATAAGAATGTTTATATACCTCCTAGAAGATACTTAAGCTTATGCATTATTCTGTATTTTAGATGATTTTCATGTCAAGAAAGCAGAAATGCAAACAGTATATCTTTTGCTACCACCTCTGTTTTCTATTAACACTAAATGTCTATAGATGGCTTTCTGCCATGAATTGCATCATTTATGCTGCCTTTTAATATGCCTCCTGGCATTTCAGTTTCTGTTCTCAGCATGAAGCCTCACTCATGCTGAATCCTTTATTTTTATTCAGATAAATGCTTTAGAGAGGGGTCTATGGAAGGCATTTGGAAGGCATTTTTGCCTTACTTCTGGTTAGTTCTAGATGAATAGCAGTGACATTGGAAAATGGTCATTTGAATATAATTTAAAAGATTGAATCAGAACAATTTCCTGGAACTTATATTTCATTTTTCTATTAATGGATGTCGGTTTTGTCACCTGGATGTGATTATTCCTGTCTTTGTCGTTGTCTGCCCTCAGAGGAGGAGGGATGCATGTGTATTTTACTTGCTGCCAACCAAAGTGGGCTCCTATGAGTGTCTGTGCCTCAACACAGAAAGAGGAAAATGAAAAATGATTTATTGTCACATTCCCTGCACAAATTGGAGGTAGAGTATGACAAGGAGGCAGGGCAGAAGGGAAATACATATTTAAATATGGGATTGACTCAGGAGGAAACAAATTCACTTCAATGATGCATTTTTATTATAATCGTAATTATGTAGGTAAGTTTTAAGAACAATTTTAAAGTTTTTTTTCAGGATTTTTTTGTGTTCAGAAGACTCATACTGTACATGTCATGGTGAGTAAAAATCAAATTTTTGTAGGAAATTTTTTCACAAACTATATTAATAAAATATAGGCTTTTCTTTCAGAGAACATGACTTCATATTCAGAAATGTCTTCATGAATATCATGAACTGTTTTTTAGATGTTTTTGTGACTATCAGAATGATAATTTGAATTCTGTGTTTTTTACTGAAAAATATTTGAGTGATTAGCTTATACAATCTGATGCATATTGATGAAAATCCCTGGTAATTGCTAGGAGAGAGCAAACAAGAATTCAGATAATCATGAGTTTTAATCCTAATTCAATCTAAATTATTTGTGTTATGGTATTTGGATTAGGATAATTTTTCTACATATCTGTCCCCCATTTGTAAAAATTGTATAAAGATTTAGATGAACTCTTTCATTCATTTATTCATGAAGAGTTTTGATAGTCTCTAATTTTTTCCAGATGGCATATCCTGAGAAAGACATTTGAGTATTCCTTCATCTACATATAGTTGAACATTCATCTATGTATGTTTTGTATTTTGACAAACTCAAGAGAATTGTTTGGTCCATTTCCTATCACTTGCATGTAGATGAAATCATGACATTAAGAACATTATGCTATCTATTATGGCATGGAAAGAATATCTCCTTTTTCTGTATGTTATTCTAATTTATGACCTCAGTTATTGTAGCCTTTCACCATATGTCATGAAGCTATCCAGTTGAATGTGATTGCATAAGCTATGGCCAAAGAAAGTAGGAGAGAATGAGTCAGGGTAAACTGGGTTAGGTGTGGGACAAAAAGGTAAAACAAGGCAGTTGATCAACATTTCCTTTAAAAAGAAAATGTACAGTTGGGGACATGGCTGTGTTTATAACTAACCTTAACTACAGAATACCTTAGACTCAGCTTTAGGCTGGAAGGAGAACAAGGCCCACTCAAAGGACTACTACTGGGTCCACAGCATTCTCTCAGTGAGCTGTATGTGGATCTATGATTTAAATTTCCTTTTTGTAGTAAGATTATTTTTGCAAGATAATTTCATGATGTGAAGTAAATAGCTTTCTTATAGCATTAAGCAAAAAAAAAAAATTGAATAAGCACAGCAGGAGAAACTGAAATACAAGTATTAAAATTTTCTGATTAGAATTGACCAGCAGATTTGGAAGGGTGCTAATACAAAGAAAAGGCTAAATGTATCATGTTCTCCTGTGGCTTTTCTTTTGTTTACATTTGTTTGTTTTCTTTCCCTGACCTTTTGTTTTTATCTCATTTTTGTTTTTGTTTGTTGAAAGCAGCATTTTGTTGGACTGTTTTAATGGTCATTCTCTGGATCAGACTTTGTGCATTGTTCTTAGGTGATCTCATGTTCCACATACCAGCCTGTCTTAGAATATGAGCTAAAAAATAAGACATATTATCTATGCTTTAAAGAATAACTTTTGGTAATCTATTTAGCATTTTCTGAAAAGGAAAATTTATTTTTGTGCAAATGCTAAATCATAGACTATTTGTAGTATCGTTTTCTTTGGCTAGATATTATATTCACTTATTGGGTTATATTCTCTTAGATATAATCCAATAATATATCTAATATATAATGTCTGTCCACTTATTGGATTATATCTAAGAGAATAAGTTATAATTTTCTCCATTTCATATCCTCCTTTAAAGGAAAAGAGTTGGCTAACTGAATTAAAACTGAAAATTACCACTGAGTTAGAAAGCATTTCATTTAGTGCTTCCTTTATGAAGCACTGGTGTTTTATGCAATTAGAGGACTGAAGACTAGAGCTAGAAAACTTTTAGAGCTGAGAACAGACATTATAATGAAAAGTTATATTTCACATTATAAGCATGTTTTGTTTGTTATAGTAAAAGAGAGAGACGGAGACAGAGATACAGAGAGGGGGAGAGAGAAAAAGAGAAAGAAAGGGGAGAGAGAGAGAGAGAGAGAGAGGCAACAGCAGCAGCTACCCTGTGCCTCTTATTTTTTCCTTCATGTCCTTCTCTCCTTTGCCCAAATCTGAAGTCAGTTTGAAGGCGGGAGGAGATGAAAGTGATTTGCTGTGGAAGCTAGAATATTAAGTGATCTGGCAAGCATTTGGACTTTTCTCTCAGGAGGAGAGGAGAAGCCTGCCAAATCCTTGCCATGCTGAAAGACAGAGGCTGACTGGGCTTGACTCTGCAAGCATCTTCTGCCCACGAGAGCACATGTTCATTAGGATTACCACCGAAGCCCTGAAGCATGTACTGGGGACTTGATGTGAAGTTAATCTTCTGTTTAACTTTCCTTCATACCCACAATATTTGTGGCTTTTAGCTTCTGCTTACTTTCTTTTCTTGGTAATGCTATTCCCTCCTTCTCAGTTTCTGTCAGTCCCTATTAGGCATCAGTTTAGTCAAGGCAGAATTCACATTGCAGTGTTTAAATCAAAATTCATCTTTTAAAGTGATAGTCAAAGCAATAATGCAAAGTACAGAACCAGAACAAAATATAGTCCACCCATACTTATGTAACAGTAACAGTCAGGCTGCCGGGGTTCAAATCCCAGCTCAGTCCCCAGGCTGGTTGAGAGACCCTGTTGTGCAGCTCTCTACCCCTCCATTCCCTTGACCGTCAATTGGTGCTAAAAGAGATTTACTTAATGGAAATATTTGGATGTTTAAATATGAAAATTATGTAAATTATGAAGTACAAACCTGGCGTGGTGGCATATACCTGTAATCCCAGAACTCAGGAGGCTGAGGCAGGGGGATCACTGTGAATTTGAGGCCAACCTGGACTATAGTGAGACCCTTTCTCAAAAAAAAAAAATTATTAAGCATGGTACATGGCATTTGGTAAATGCTCAATAGAGTATTATTTCTATTATTATTATAAATATTTTCTTTCCTGTAGAAAAAAATGTGATTTTGAAAACTAATCACTAGTCTCAGCATATAAAATAGTGTGCTGTATTAACTCATTTATTTAAATGTTAAAATGAAGAGAAGGGAATTTTGTGAAGTTAAAATAGAATTGACCCCAATATACTATATATATTTTCACAATTCAGTTGTTTGCCAAAAGTAATTCAAATCAGCAAATATCTAAATGACAAGATATTTTATAAATCTTGGTTTTAATTCATTTAAGCATACAGTTAATAAAATCTACACAACAAAGTATTATATAGTTTAATGTGGATTTGTTTTAATAAACCCTAAACCCAGTTATAATTTTTATTATTTAACATAAATAACTCATATTAACTATTTCTCTTAAGTTTATAAGCAGAAGTTATATAGATATTTGCACTACAAACAGTACAGACAGACTATCCTAACCTTTTGTTCCATTTGTTTACAAATTCCCTGTTAGTTGTTTGGAGTCAGTCAAATAAGATAGCATTGCATTTACCAGGCAATTGTGAAGTTTCTCTGTATTACTGAGATCAGTGTGATCAATTTGCTTCATGGTTTATTCATTTATTTATTTATTGTTTCAAACCTGGAGGTTGAACTCAGGGAGTACTGAGCTATATCCCTAGTCCTTTTAAAGTTTTATTTTGAGTCATAGTCTCTCCGAGTTGCCCAGACTGTCCTTGAACTTGCTGTCCTCCTGCCACAGCCACCCTCAGGTGGCATTGCAAATATCTGCCACCACATCTAGTCAGCATTGCTTATCGACAGGAAGGCAAGTAAGAAAAGAGGCAGCAGTTGATATCGACATGTGTTTTTTAAAAACCATGCTTCTTTTTAACAAGACTGAAGGATGTGAGGGAAACTAGACATCTTTCTCTTTTTTACACTGCAACATTTCAGGAGAATTTTAACAATCTAATATTATTTAAGAATAAAAAGAAAGTATATACTTTTGCCTTTGGGGATTTGTGTAATTCTGTGTTTAATAATAGTGCAGGAGAACTCCAATGCTGTTTAGTTTCTGAGACAATTGATGGGTTCATTAATATTTACAATCTGGACAAGAAAAAGAAAGAGTAAGGGAGAATCATAAGGTGACTAGGTAGGTATCCGTGAAGATCAGTCTGAAGGACCAGGTTGTAATTTAACAGAACAGTTAGAATCAGTGATTCTTAGCAGTTTCTACAACCCAACTGAACATCTCAGTTCCTTATGACAAATACATAACTTACTTGAGGGGGCTAGGACCTGGAATTACACCACCCATTGGCTAGGAAAGGAGGTAAGGAAAACAAGCTTCAGGCTTTTGAGCTTTGGCCACCAGTATGATATAGGCAGAGTCCTCAACAGCTCCCCACCCAAACACCCTCCAAATTCCCAGGAGGATGGATGTGTCTAGATGAGGAGATAACATGAGATATTCAAGGCCAAATACCTGTAAGTTGTCTCAGTAGATGGCAGGACTCCCGTTGAGAAATCCAGCAGTCTTATCACCCAGTGACAAGCAGGAGCTAAACTGTAAGACTGTGGTCCTGGCTTGAAAAGATGAAAAGTTATAGCTTGCTATTCCTTGTTAATTGGTTTCAGGAAGCACAGACCGTACCAAAAATGACAGGTATGAAACAAGTCATCATGGCTGGAGAAGTGAGTCAAGAGGCAGTCAACACCAACAAGTTCTGGTTTGTGTGTTGAGTGCCAAACAAATGATAAGTACTGGGCCAGAATGCTTCAAGTACACATTCATCCAGTTTCAGAGCAGTTGAGTAGGGTAGGCGGGACTGTGTTACAGAACCTGGCTTGAGTGGGGTTACCCATGACAGACAAGTTTACAAGAAACCAAGATGTAAGCCCATATTAAGGGATGGCAAAAACAAAAAACCCAGCAACAGAAATAAATCAATGCTTAGAATTGGACAGGAGAAGGCAGAAAGGAGAAAAGCATGGGGGCAGGAGCTCTTATAAAGCCACAGTGGGGAGGTAGAAAAGTGCAGTGATGAGGAGTGTTATCAATCATTGAGAGCATATCTGTGGTTTCACAGAAAATAGAAGATTGTTTTGTCAGTACGGGGCATTGAAACAGGACATTAATGCATGCTAGGCAAGTGGTCTACCACTGAACTACATTTCCAACCCCCAAAGACAAGATTCTGAAGGAGAGGACTGGGTGGTATGAAACTGGAAATCTGGTAACATAAATATTCTTGGGCCTAAATATAAGTGGAAGTTTCCTAGGTTTTTTTTTTTTCTTTCCATTTTTTGACACAGGGCCTTGCTTTGTAGTACAGGCTGGACTTGAACTCTGGCTGACCTCAAACTCTCAGTGATCCTCCTGCATCAGCCTCTCAAGTGCTGGGATTGTAGGCAGGTACCACTGCCATGTTCTCTCAAACGTCTATGTTTTTCCTACAGATTTCTGGAATTCCTTGTGTGTTATGTCCTTGCCTGCTTTACATGGCTCCCGAACTCATCCTTTACCATTCAGTTTCCTTGGCTGTGCCTGTCTTTGCCCTCACATCAACACAGTGCATCCCTGCTCCTACTGCTTACCCTTAGTGTTAAGTTGGTTGGCCAACCAGTCTTCCATATACTGAAGGCTTTTGATGAATACATGTATGATTCAAATGAGACTCTGAGGGGAAAGAATCATGGCTCAGATTTACTACAGCTTGATGATCAGCTAAATTGAAGTACCTCAGGCCTACTTATGATAACTTCCTCATTCCAATGAAGGAGGCATCCGGAAACTTTCAGCCGTTCTTCAGTAGCTGACTTCTGTTTCTCAAGAGTTCTTGCAGGAATAGGGGAACCTTGTAAAGTTAGAATATAGAAGAATCTCTTCTCAGAGGGCTCTAGAATCCTAATTATGCCTTTGCTATCACAGGAGAGTTCAGGTTATATATTTTAAAGAGGGGAGAAATGTAGAAGAAAAACATAGTCTTGGTCTTTAGTTTCCTGTTGGAGGAATGGCACTGAGGAGACCTTTCTGGGTGAGATAGGCTACTTGGCAGATACCTGAAGATCAGATAAGTCAGACTGTATAGTTGATGGTGTGATTGATGAGGGTCTGAGAAAATACTATCATTAGCTCTCTTGATGTCTTTTGGGTTGGTCTTACTGATCTTTTACAAGAAAAATATCAGTATTTAACTTCTTCAAGATGATAGGAACATCATTTCTAGGTGTAAGACTTAGTTTTTTCCCATAGTCAAAGAAATTGTAACTAGTTTTTAGTGTTGGGTAGTGAATAATGCCACTACCACTCCTTTCAGGATGGGAGCAGGATGGGGAACATTGGCATGGCCAAGGAGTTACCAAGGCCAATGCTTCTGAACTGGAGTCCCCTCTAGAGGGGACAGCTCACATAGCTAGATAAAGCCTCTTCTGGCTTCCCTCAGAAAAGAGTAATCTACTTTTGCTGGAGTACCTGTTAGTCAGCTTTACCCATTTTGTTGATACTTTCTGATACAATTGAAGTGAACAACATTTTAAATAAAGTTAATCACATAGAATAATTATAAAATGCATGTTAAAAGTAAACACTAAATAAAAATAAATAAATTGCTTCTTAAAGTGTGTTCAAGGCATGTTGCTAAGAAATATCATTGAGAAAGTGTTCTATGATTAATGTTTGTTTGGAAATGGGAAATACTCTGCACCTGTCTTCTCTTGGTGACTCACTCTATACATTCACACAGTACTTTGATCTGAAAGTTTCTGTCTCCCTCAAACTCACACATTAAATTTCTAAGTCTATGGATGATAGTATTAAGATGTGAAGCATCAGAAGATTTTAAGGTATGAGGCTTTGTTCCTGGGAATGGGATTAGTGCACTTATAAAAGAAACCAAAGCGATCCCTGGCCTCTTGTGGGGTTATGTCCAGAAGATGCCCATTTCTGAACCAGGAAGTAGGCCCCTACCAGACACTGAATATCCCAGCTCTCAATCATGGACTTCTCAGCCTTTAGAAACTATGAAAAATAGATTTCTCTTATTTTTTTATTTTAAAGAGAATAAAACCTAACAAAATAAAACAAAGCCAATCAAAACACAACAGTGAAAGTGATACAGGACTTTAAAACAGGATAATAGGAAATCAACAATGGTTACCATAATGTCCCCTGCTATCTTCAAAATTGCTGCCCATACCATCAGACATAATATAATCAAATAAAAACTATCAAACCAGGACATTGAATAAAACAGAACAATAAACCAGAACAAAACAAAACAGTGGGAACAATATTGGATTTCAAAAACGAGAGTAGGAAATCCCCTATATTTGCTACATTGCATACTGTTGTCTTCTTAATTGATGCTCAGACTACCAGCCTTAGGCCTGCAAAGTCAGTCAGACAATAAAAGCATTAAGTTGTTTTTGAACCTCAGTTGCTATCAACTCAGCCTGTCTTCTGAATCAGTAGGTTGTTTGGGGCAAAGGGAAAAGCTGCGTTCTTGACTCAGTCCACACTCTGGTTGGCTCACAGGAAGGGTGAATTGGCTCCTTGTTATACTCCTTCTAGACCCAGAATGGCTTCTGTCAACTCGCAAGAAGGGCGAACTGGCTTGTTTCTCTTCCCAGGCCCTGCATGGTTTGCATGGCTCCAAATTTCTTTTATTTATAAACCACTTAGTGTATAGTACTTTTGTTATTGTAGTGCAGATGGACTGAGGGACATAGTAAAAGCTCTGGGAAGTCTTGTCATAGAAAACTTTATTTTCAGTTTGATTTTTCATGAAATCGTTTCTGGAGTATGGTGGGGAGTCTGTTGTAAACACGTGACAACACTAAAGTAGGAGTTAAAAAATTATTAAAACATTTGTTATGCAAGGATAACACTAAAGATCAGGCAGAATCTCTTGATTGGAACCAAAAAGAAACTGAGATGCTGGAGCTAGGATTCCCTCAAGGGTTTATGAATAGGCATCTTTAAAGCATGTTGCATAGAGCATTTTGCATAGTTGATGCTGAATAAGTTGTTTCTGTTACTGTTTTTCTAGTTTAAGAAAGAAGGAGGCTAAAAGGCCTCTTTCTGCCAGCTGTGAGACCCAAGTTGGTATCAGTGGGGTTGATATGTTAATCCCTAAACTAAAGAACTTCTGTAACTTTGGAAGTCATGATTTTCCTTACTTTCAAGTTTTTTCTTGGTAACTGTTGGTCTAAATTCAAAATTTTTCCTATTTTTTTGTTTGTTTCCTGTGATTTTGACCATTGTCTGATTCTTTATTTCTCTGCTTACTAAATGTGCAAAATAAAAATATAAGTCATTCTAAAAGAATTTCTTGAGTGAATGGTAAGCAGCCACTTTTTGTAATTTTCACAGACACACTATTTCAGTTGGACTTTAAATGGATTAAGACATGTAAAATCCAGGTAGTGAATTTTAGAATTAAATGGGATAGAAATTTCAAATGTCCACGGGATCTCCAGAATTAGTAAGAGCAGCAGGCGGGGTGGGAACTGTAATAAACTGAAAAATGCGTACTTATTAGGAAGGAAAGGACAACAACAGATTGGGATTGGGTGGAGGCAGGAGCAGGTGGGTCCATTGTTTCTGAATTAATTGATTTTGAAAGAGAAGCAGAAAATCTAAAACTTTAAAATTGTAAAATTTCTTGAAATTTAAATGTTAGTGATCATATGAAAAAAATCCATTTTACATGTCAAATAAAATATGTTCAAAGGCCAGTTTGTGATTTTATAAATTAGACAAATGTAAGGCTGCTTGTAGCAGAACCTGGAGTGTCTTCCTAACAGGCTTATCTCTGGGTTCTCTTCACTACAGAGCCTTTTGCAGAACAATTAGTACAATGATGTCTCCAATCAACCCCATAACTGACTGAGTTTTGTGAAGCTCATAAACATCTGCCTATGATTAATTTGAGACTATAAGAGCATTGCCATTCATTAGGTATGAAACTTTCAATGTAAGATTATAGGATTTAAGTTTGAAAATGTGTAATTAAAACTGATAGCATACAAACTGTCCAAAAGTAAAAGAGGTTTCTTAACTGTTAGTAGGAGTATTTTGACTATTTTATTTTTTGTACGATATAACAATTTATAGTTGAATATTGTTTTCAAAATATGACAAGCAATAATTTGAATTTTGACTAAATACTAAATTTTGACTCATAATTCTTATTTTTGAATGGTGAAATGAAGAGCATGTAATATCTTGTTGAATGATTTGTGAGATATTTTAAGTATTGCTTAACCTTTTTGAATGATCTTTGATTTGGAAGTAACCATAATAACTTACATTTTCTTAATTATTGAATATTTTAAGAAAATAATTTTTTTAAGCAGACTTTCTCTCCCTCATTACCTCCTTTTAATTCTTCTCCTTACTTGCTTTTAATAGCACTTATGATTCTTCAGGGACTTCTTTTTTTGAAATTAAATTTATTGGTACATTTTATGTTTATATAACGATCAGATTCATCATAGGGAATTTGTATCTGTAAATGATAAAACTTGCTTCTTTTTTTCCCCATTTGCCTATCTTCTTTTCAGTCTCTCTTTCCCTCCTTATTTACAAGAGTTTTTGTTTCCACTTTTTCTTTTTTTCTCTTTTTTTTCCTTTCTCTCTTTTGCCCTCGTCCCCTAGTCCTCCAGGGACTTCTTGATTTAGAAGTTTTTCATATTTTTCAAGACAAAGGAGCAGTTAATTACTTGCCTCTCTCTAATCCTTTACCATCTTTATCACACTGCAATGTAACTGTCTTCTTTTTACAGTCTTTCCCACCTAACCATGATCCACTTGAGGGTGGGTGACATCCCATTGTTTCTGGATCCTTAATTGTGCTTGGTAATTGTATCATGCACATAGTGGAATTGTAATACATATTTCTGGTGAATGAGTTTTGCTTTTTTGCCTAGTGTAATTACACTTTCATCAGAAGATAAAAATAGAGACAGGGAGTTGTTGAATATTCTTTTTCTTTTATGACACCACCTTTATATGCTGTGGTTAAATTTAAAAAGGTAAGCAAAGGAAATCTCAAATTTTAATGATTCTTTGAACATCTTACATTGTCTCCATTATCTCCAGAAGCTCATGTATCTTTCTCTTAAAACTTTTCATGGAAAAATATATGCATAGTGTTTAAAACAGCACATGTAATCTAGTGGTATGTTGAGGTTCATTAATAAATAGCATTTCATGTTGTGCTTCAAATGTAACTTTTCCCATAATTGTGCTGTGGCATAAATGTCCCCACCAAATGTGTTATTTAAATTTAATTTCTATCATGTGGCATGAAGTGGTGGACCCAGGTGGGACCTTGGAGATGTGAGTAGGTCACGAGGACCTTGCCCTCATGAATGGATTAACCAATGGATTAATGGGTTACTGGATTATTTGGGTCTGTTATCAGTGCTAGTTTGACTGTCTTTTGTGTGTACCTCACTTGTCTCATGTGATACACTATAGCACCTTAGGATTATGTATAGAATTTCCATCAACAAAAATGCCTTGCTAGATGTGACCTCTCAACCATGAGTTGAATAAACTTTTATTCTTTATAAATTAGCCAGTTCATCATATTCTCTTATCACAACAGAAACAGACTAAGATAGGAAAATTAGTACCAGGAATGGGGCTGTTGAGAATAATACTTAAAAATGTGACACGACTTAGGTACTGGGTTGTGGGCAGAGGCTGGAAGAGTTTGCAGCAGCAAGCACAAAAAGTCTGCACTGCCATCAACAGAGCATTATGTTCAGTTATTATGAGGGTCAGAAGACAAAACAAATAAAAGGGGAGAAGTTTGGAAATTTTTAGAGATTGGATAAGTGGTTGTGATCCAAATTCTGGTAGAAAATGTGGACAGTAAAGGCCATGCTGAAAAGGACTATTTTAGTAGAAATTATAGAAAAGGCTAAGAAGCAGAGATTTTAGGTGTAGTATGTTTATGCCCGAGGATGTGTGGAAGGCCAAATTTAAGCATGATGAAAAATTGGTAGAAAAAATTTCTAAGTCACCAAGCTTTCAGGCTGCTTTATAATAACTTTTAAATATGTATGTAAATGTAAGAGAGAAAATGAATCATTAAAGACAAATTTGTATTTTATTTGTAATTTAAAAACAAATCAGAGGCCAAGGATTTAGCTCAGTGGCCTAAGTGTCTGCCTGGCAAGTATGAGGTATTGAGTTCAGTCTCCTGTACCATAAAAAAACAAAAAACAAATCAGTATAAAAATTAGTAAATGTCACAGGCTGACAATATAAAGAATGAAAAATATGTTTGATGAAGAGTGCTTTGAATGTGGCCAAGCAGTTACTGAAGAGACACACACAAATTGAAGGGAGCCAGGTAGTCATCATCAAGACAATAGGACAGCAGTTTCTGAAGGGATTTCAGAGATCCAGCCATCCCTCTGATCACAGGCCAGAGGCCTTAGGGTGGGATGTTAGAGGGAACGGGCTCTAAGTATGTTGCGTGGCTTGCCATTCACATGTGCTTCACACCTCTGCTCCCTGTACCCCAGCACAGCAGTGGCCACACTACCAAGAGCTCAGAGAGGTGCAGATGTCACTGATGCCTCTGTTGCTCCAGAGGGTGTGTCTGTCAGCTTTCTGTTATTGTAACAAATATCTGCAATAATTAGCTTAGATTTGAATTTTTTTTTTTTTTTTTTTGTCTTTTAAGACAAAACTTGACTATGAGTTCTGGCTGGTCTTGAGCTCACTTTGTAGCTTGGGCTGGTCTCGAACTCGCAACAATCTTCCTGCCTCAGCCTTCCGAGTGCTGGGATTACAAGCATGTGCCACGACACCTGGCTACAAATGGTTTGTTTTCAAAAGTTAAGTGTCTTATTTTCACCATATACATGGAATATTTGAAAAGCAGATGAAAAAGATTTCCTTTAATAACACTTCCTAAGGCAGCAGATAGTAACTTGTTGGAGTCTTTTTCACTTAAAATACATTCCTTATATTGTTCAGTGGACCTCAAAAATCATATTTTTAAAAATAGAGTCTACCAAAATTTTATACATTAGGAAGAGAAAAAAACCTTACATAAATATTTTAATATTTAATGTATTGAGACATCGTGAGATTACTACAAATTATCTTTAGCTTCTGCAATTACAAGAGATACCCAAAGCAGTGGCCATTAGCTTCTAGACATTTATTAGTACAGTGAACTGTTGAAGTGTGTATACCTTTTTTTTGGTGGACTCTTTATATTTCAATGAGAAAAAGATTTGGAAGCTGATAGTTTAACTATCAAAAAGTTATTTTTATGTAAGAATTTTAATATTTTCATGGATCTTTTAAAATTATTTTATTGTAAGGTAAAATATTAAATAGGTTAGCTAGCTGGGCGTGGTGGCTCACGCCTGTAATCCCAGCACTCGGGAGGTTGAGGCAGAAGGATCTTTGCGAGTTCGAGACCAGCCTGGGCTACAAAGTCAGCTCAGGCCAGCCTGAACTGCATAGCAAGATCCTGTCTCAAAAAGACAAAAACAAACAAACAAACAAACAAAAAAATAGCTTAGCTGTAAACATTGGAACATAATGCAAGAGTATAGTGAAACTGGGTTCCTCAAAACTTCATAATGGCAACAGTAAAGAAAAGAGACAAGGCTGACTGAGCAGGCAGCCCCTTGTGTGGGGTAGCTGTGCATACCTATCTTTGGAATGTAACAGCCTTTTTCCCTTTGCTTAACGTACTAGTTCTTGGTATAGATCACCACTTCATTAATTGCATTCCTCAGAATTCAATTCAGAGTCCCTGTTTATCAGATACCTAGTTTATTCTATAAAAATTTTAAGTGTCTGAAATTTAGCTCAAACTAGTTAGACAAAAAGTATTTCATGGATTACAGATTTCAAAGAAATAAAATGAACTGTGGAAAGCACTTGTAGGAAAGATCTGAACAAAGCATGTGACCACCTTAAAATTTTCATTTTGCATTTTATTTCTGCTTTTCTTTGAATGTTAGCATCTTGCTCTCAAACTGCAAATCACTTTTCTGTGCCTAGAAGGAAAGTATAGTAGTTGCCAACAGTTATTAAGCTTTACTTTTTACAATTACTGCTACCTGGAAAAAATGTATGCTGTTTTTAGTATTGGGGTAGAAATGCAGGGTTATCCTAGAGAAGAGCTTTGATTGACCCATTCTGGGCTCTGAGAGATTGAGTAATAAGTAATAGACACACAAACTTCTGTGGCAGTCTTGTGATTGGTTTGAACTAGAAGAGTGGAAAAACAGTTCCTAGAATGGAAAGGGAATTATAATGGGTAGATAAAACAACAGGAAAGGAGAAAGCAATCAGAGGGAGGAGAAGGTAGTAGAGAGGGAGGATAAATAGTTGTAAAGTGACAAAGATATGTTTATGTGCTTATACCATTTTCCCAAAATGAGCATTACTGTTATGTATTGTAAAAATATACTAATAAAAGAGTCCATGATTACCTAAAATCAAACAAATAAAACGAATTTTTCTTGGCATAGAGTTGTAAATAAACAAATACCACATGTGCACATGTGTGCACATAGACACAGACACAAAATAGTAGATGAAGGACAGTGGATAAAATGAAAAGGACAGCAAAGCTATCCTTCAAAATTGAAGGAGAAATAGATTGTCCAAGGTAAGTATAAAGTAAAAAAAAAAAAAAAAAAAAAAAAAAAAAAAAAAAAAAAAAAAAAAAAAAAAAAAAAAAAAAAAAAAAAAAAAAAAAAAGCATGATCTCTAAACCAGCATTGCAGAAGACACGTATAAGAAGCCCACACATAGAAGACAGATTAGATAAGCTATTGGAGCCAGGGATGCTAATCCCAATACTCAAGAGGCTGAAGCAAGGGGTTGTTGTGAGTTCAAGGCCAGCCTTAACTACAGAATGAATTCAAGACCAGTCTGAACTACATAGTGAGACCTTGTGTCATTAAAAAAAAAAAAAAAGAAAAAAGGGATATTGAGATTTAGGAAACAGTCAAACATTAGAAAAACAACAAAATGCCAGTAATTAGTGCATATCTTTCTATAACAACTATAAATGTAAATGGTCTTAATTATTCAAATAAAAGACACAGACTGGCAGATTGGATTAAAAAAACAAGACTCTGATAGCTAAGATGATTGCACTATAAACTATAAGTTTTTGGAACAAAATAGGTAACATTCATAGGATTGGAACAATTGTGCACATTATTGTATCTGAGGATACAATACTGATCCTAGGAACTCTTGAAGATCATTATGTAAAATAACAATCCTAGTTATGCTCATACCACCTTGTTTTGAAGGCCTATATTGTCTGTTCTGAGCTCTTTGCTATTGTTTATATGTCTTTTTCTTTTTGTGTTTTTCTAGGAATTTGTTTTGTTTTGTCTTTTTTTTTCCCTCTAATACAGAAAGGATAGGTATACATGTAGAGACTCATGCATGTGTAGAACTTTGGAAAAGTTTATGAGAATTGGTAATATCATGCATGATAAAATGAATAGCTGCTTTGAAGAAAAAGAGACACTAAGGTACCCAGTGTGGATTATGTAGAGTCATGATGTGAAATCCAGCAATACTATTATTCTTTGTTCAGAGTGATTTTAGTCTGTTTTGTTTTGTTTAATTTAAACATATATCAAGGTATGGACAGCTATTTTGAAGAGAATGAGAGACATTATGGCAGCCATTGGTGACTTCCTTATTGTCTGGTCTTGAAGACCTAAAATGCCTTCATCATCCTATTCTGATCAGTTCTATACTATTTTGTTTTGTATGAGTTCACTGTATGTGAAGATATGGACAACTATATGGAAGAAAACAAGAGACAATATAATAGATAGTGAAGATCTCCGATTGTCTTGCTTTGAAATCTGTGTCCCTTACATTATTATCTTATGAAAAAAAAAAAAAGTAACAAGACCCACCTCTTTGCCACTTGTAAGAAACATGTTTCACTAGCAGAAACATACACAAACTAAAAGTGAATAGATGAAATATAATATTTCATGCAAAGAACCTGAACACAAATAAGAATAACTATACTCATATCTGAAAAGCAGATATCAGGATGAAATTAATCAGAAGAGACAAAGAAGACCATTAATTATTGGTGAAGTGAACAATCCACCAAGAAGATACAACAGTTGTGAGTATATGTGCACTGAACATCAATGTGGCCAATTTCATAAAACAAGCACTCTTCAACATTTAACATACAATTTTCAATACAGTTGTAGTAGGTGACTTCAATATGCCATTCTCACCAACACACTGGTTGTCCAGACCAAAAAAGATCAAAGAAACATCAGAGTCAGAGTTAAACTACACCTCAGATGAGTGACCTAATGGATGTCTATAGCATATTCTTCCATTCAATTACCAAATATACATTTTTCTTATCAGCCCCTGGAATATTCTCCAAATAAATTATATTTTGCACAGTAAAGCAAGACTTAATAAAACAAAAAAGAAGTAATTTCTTTCATCTTATCAGATTGTAAGGAAAGTAGAAATCAACAGCAAGAGAAACCACAGAAACTATTAAAACACTTGGAGATTAAACAATTCACTTTAGAATAAAGAAATCAGGGAGAAAATTTAAAAATTTCTGGAATTAAATGAAAGTGGAAATACCACATACCAGACTCTCTGGGAAAGTTCTAAAAGGAAAGTTTACAGTTATGATTGCCTACATCAAAGAATCAGATCTCAAATAAGAACAAACCAGAACCAAACACCACAGAAGGAAAGTAATAATAAAAATCAGAATTGAAATCAATGAACTAGAGACTAAAAGAATAACATACAGATAAGTGAGGTAAAAAATTGTTTCTTTAAAAAGATAAATAAGACTGATAAACTGTTAGCTAAACTAACCAAATAATAGAAGACCCAGATCAATATAAAAGTAGTGATTAAAAAATTCTATCACAACAGAAATCACTGACGTCCAGAGGGTTTACTACAGACTACTTTGAAAATCTATATTCTAATTAAATTGGAAAATCTAGAAGAGATGAGTAAATTTCCTAACACAGATTACCTACCAAAACTAAATCAAGAGGACATAAGAAACCTAAAAAGATCAGTAACAAGTAGCAAGATTGAAACAGTAATAAAAAGTCTACCAACAAAATAAAAATAGTAGAAGACCTGATTAATTCACTGCTGAATTTTACCATACCTTTAGAACTAACAGCAGTGCTCCTGTAACTGCTCGGTGAAATAGAAAGGGAAGGAATGTTTCCAGACTCATTGTATGAATCTAGCATTATTCTGATACCAAAACTGGGCAGGAACACAACACATAAGATAACTCTAGACCAGTATCTTTGGCAACAACATCTTTGGCAAAAATCCTTAATAAAATACAAATGAAACACATTAAAAAGATCAGACATCATGATCATGTTTGTTTCCTTCCAGGAATGCAAAGATGGCTCGACATACACAACACACACACATCAGTGAATGTAATGCACCGTATAAATAGGGTAAAATTCACATGATCATCTCAACAGGCATAGAAAAACCTTCAGTGAAATTCAGCATCCCTTCTTGATGAAAACCATGAGGAAACTAAATATTAAAAGATCATTCCACATCCAGATCCATGAGGAAACTAAATATTAAAAGATCATTCAATAAAGATCATACATGACAGATCCATAGCCAAAATCTTCCTGAATGGGGGAAAAACTGAAAGTTTTACTTTCAAGGAACAAGGCAAAAATGTACATTCTTGATGCTCCTATTCAATATAGAAAACTTACCTAAATAGGCAACAGAAAAAATAAGTGAGATACAAATAGGAAAGGATGAAGTCCAGTTATTCTCATTTGCAGGTGATGTGCTCTAAAGAACTTTAGAGCTATAAATGAATTATGCACACAGTAACACAATGTAAAATCAACTTTAAAAAAATCAATAGCTTTCCTATATACCAGTAATAGACTAGCCAAGAAACAAATCAGGAAAATAATTCCACTACAATAGCATCAAAACCCCCAAAATATCCAAGGATCAATCTAACCAAAGAGTTGAAAGAATTCCAGAGCAAAAATTCAGAATACTGAAGAAATTGAAGAAGACACAAGGATGGAAAGACCTTTTCCACTCATGAATTGGCAGAATTAATATTGTTAAAGTGGCTGTATTGCCAGACAAGATCTACAGATTCACTGTAATTCCTATCAAAGTACTAATGATATTTTTCACAGAACTAGAAATAAAAAACACCTTAAAATCTGCATACATCCACAAAAGACCCAGAATAGCCAAAGCCATCCTAAGCAAAAAGAACAAGGTGGAGGTATTACAATACCCAATTTCAAATTATACTATGAAGCTATAAGGGACACAGAAATAATTCATGCAATGACAGTCATCTTGATTTTTTACAAGGAAGCCAAAAACTATACTTTAGAGAAAAAACAGCTTCTTTAACAAATGGTGCCGGGAAAACAGGATATCCACTTCTAGGAGAATGAAACTAAATCCCTCTCTGTTACCTCACACACAAATGTCAGTTCAAAATGGGTCAAAGACCTTGGTATAAAATGTGAAACTTTGAAACTATTAAAAGAAAACTTAAGAGAAACACTTGAAGCCATAGGCACAGGCAAAGACTTCCTGAATAGGACTCCAATAACATAAGAAATAATAGAAAAATCAGTAAAGGGGAGTACATCAACTTAGAAAGCTTCTACACATCAAGGGACACAACTGCAAGTTAAGAGACTGCTTACAGAGTGGGAGAAAATCAGTTCCAGCTACTATTCCAGTGGAGGGTTAATGTCTAGAGTATATAAATACTTGAAACACCAAAAAAATCATATAAACCAGTCAACCAATTGGCAAATGAATTGAACAGATACTTCTCAAAAGAACCAATGCAGATGACCAATAAGTAAATAAAAAACTCAACATCTTTAATCATTAAGGAAACTCAAATCAAACTACATTGCGATTCTATCTCATGCCACTCAGAATGATTATCACCAAGAATACATAAAAACAATAGATAACATCACATATGGGATAAGAGAAAGGAACCCTTCTGTATTATCAGTGGGAATGGAAATTAGTGCAGCCACTATGGAAATCCAATACTGGATTTGGAAATTTCCACTATGGAAATCCAATATGGAAATCCAATACTGGAAAGCCAATATGGAAATCTATACTGATAGTGATACTGCAAAAAACTAAAAACTCCGTACCACTCCTGAGTATATACTTGAAGAAAAAGTCAGCATAATAAGGTACCTGCATACTCATGCTTATTGCAACACAATTCACAATAGCCAAGTTATGGAACCAGCGTAGGTGTTCATCAACAGATGAATGGGTAAAGAAAAAAATATATATTGTTCAGCCACAAAGAAAAATGAAATTTTGCCATTTGTAGGAGAATCTGGAGATATTATGTGAAGCAAAATAAGCCAGATTTAGAAAGCCAAATATCACACAATCTCCCCTGGGAACACAAAAAATATGATAGTAAGGTTTAAGGGAGAGCATTATTAGACAGGAAGAAAGGGTATAAGGGAAGTTGATGTGAGGGTGAAAAACGGGGAGCATGGATATGGTCAGGTATAACAGTGAGCACCTCAAATATGTGCATCTGCTAAAAATATGCATCTGCTACAATGAAACCCAGCAATCTATATAACCAAAACACTAATAAAAAGAGAATGTCAAAAATATCCAATGACTTTTACACTTTTCCATCCTTTAGAATTAATCAGTGGAAAAATTACACACTACCAGAAGTGGGAGAGAACATAGGGAAACAGGAAAGATAAATCCTTTTTTTTTTTTTAATTTGGAATAGAACTGAGAACCTTGTGCTTGCCAGGCAGGTGCTGTGCCACTGAGCTATTATCTCCAGCCCAATTCTTTCATTAAGCAATAGTTATTATTATTATTATTATTATTATTATTATTATTATTAAAAGTACAGTTAGCAATATCTCTGGGGAGCTAGTTCCAGTCCTATCTCCGACACCAGTATCCATGAATACTCAGTTTCCTTTGTACATTGGATACAATTTGTGTACATCTTTGTACATTTGCATACAGTCTGTGTACATCCTCCTGTATGCTTTATTTTTAAATTTTACTGGAGTGTGTCATTGATCGGATTGGTGAGGTTCGTTTTGGCAAATTGGTACATACATTTAACATATTGGGATCATTTTAAATCCCATTGCTGCCTCTTCCTTTTCTCTTCCCTTCCCCTAATTTTCTTTCCCTTCTCTACTGTCTGCCCTCCCTACTACTTACTTGAATCATGTCTGCATTACTTATGATATTTAATACAGTGTAAATACTACATGGGTGTCACCCTGTATTAAAGAATAATGACAAGAAAAATGTGTAAATGTGTTCAGTAAAGACTCAATTTTTTTGGATCAACATTGGTTGAATCTTGTCTCTGGAATCTGCAGATAAAGAGGGTTATCTGTCCTCTAAAATGCTGGTAATGATATTTGAGAGATTCTAGTTTTTCTCCAATCTGCCTTCTATCCCCCTATCATCAAGAGAAATACAGTAAAATATTTTGCCTACATTTTTTGATAAATTATGTATCAACCCTGTCATACAGAATTGTGTGCTTGAGTTTTTATAATATTAGGGTTAAGATTTTTAATTTCTACTTATGCATTAGTAAAGCTGAAAAGTATATTTAGTCATTGAAAGATTATTTTAATAAATTATTGGTATATTAAAGAGACCATAGGGAAAAAGTGAATAATCAAAGACTGAATAAAGCTCAAATGAGAATAATTAAATCAGGTTAATTTTATTTCCAACTAATTAATTTTTGGTTTTTTGAGACAGAGTCTTGCTGTAGTACAGGTGGGTCTTGAACTCCAAGCAGTTCTTGCCTCAGCCTCCTGAGTGCTGGGATTACAGGCGTACACCACCATATCCAACTAAATCAGGTTTACTTTAAAGGCAATATTGATTCAGACCAATTCAAGGTACCTTTTTCTTTAAACTTTAGGGTATTTTTAATACATTAATAATGAACAGAAGAATGCTTCTAGCATAAAATTAAAACTACTCTAAAAAAGGTTAAATTTTAGTAAAGAATTTTGTAGGAAGCTATATTTTCTAAATAAAAACAGTAGAATATCATTCAAATGAAATTAAGTATTTGTATTTAGAAATAATTTTGTTTTAAATACCATATTATGGCTGTTCTACATACTTGAATATTGCCATTTCTGATCTGATACATTTTCTGTTGGTATTTTTGAAGCTCCTATAGCTCCTGATGGTGGGTAAAGTGGTTTAGTTTATGCCTCTAGGGTTTCACAAAATGAACCCTGCAAAAATAAGTGCTTATAATCCTAAGTGATTTATTTATGTATACAAGTTGGACTTCCCATACCCTATTCCTACTTTCTTGAAAGAGAAGTTAATTTTCTGATTGTATTTAGGTACTGGTTAATTCCAAAGGAGAAATTACAGAGGACACTTCTCATGCTTGGCAGTTTCTGAAATTTATTTCTCAAGAACTGAAATACTCTCTCATTTTGATTGATTTCTTTGTTGTGGTCCTAATTTCCCCCTTGATATTTGGTGCCTTTGCCTATGAAACCTTGGTAGAACGTAAGCCTGAAAATCCCCACTTTGTTTTTTCAGACTCTGAACTTCCAAATGTCATCTTTGATTGCTGAAAAACCAGTTGGAGGGAAAGGGTAAAAATAAATTAATCTTTAGATTACAGGTGGTGAAATTCCTGAAGTGTCATCAGCTTTCTTGTGTTTTATAGCATGTTTGATTCTAGAATGGAGATAAGTTGAAAGGGAGTTTTAAAGCATTTTCTTTCAGAATATTTTCATTATGAGTAATATTGATAGAAAATCCAAATGAAAATAATTAAGGGGCTATAATACCTTTTCTTCATTTGTTTTACAACTCAGTAATTCTCAGATGATCCATTTTAATCAAGTTGACTAAGAAGAATTGGGAAATAGATAAGGGTAATAAATGTGCTTGTTCTCATAGTTGCATTGGCAAGAGGCTTATAATACAGGTCATCTAACTCCCAGTACAGGGCTCTTTCCACTAGAACATGCTGTTAGTCTCCACTATTTTCAGGAACACTCTCTGACTAGACAACATCATGTCCTTATATCAACAGTGTTCAAATTCTGTGCAGCATTGATTGTCAGAGAAAATGGTGTGCTTGCAAAGTACATACTTATTGTATTATTTTGTGAATTGTTTATTTCATAAAGTTTGTGTAATGTGTACAGTAAAAGTGAACATTCATAGTTTTTTAGACATGTAATTTTTAACCGTCTAATTTGATTTGAGGGAAGTAAGTATACTACCATAGCCAAAGCACAATAAATTACTTCTTAGGGAGTAGTCAAAGGACTTGAGATATTATTTACATGTAATGGTCATTTGGGCTAATGTCTTCAGAGAACTGACTTTGGAAAGTGTTTTAATGTGCATATTTTTATTTTAAAAAAGGAAGTGTTTCATAAAAACATAGTTTGAAAATTTTTCTGAGGTAATAGTTGGAGTAAGCTTTTATTAATGAGTGTTTAACACGTGCATGTTTTTTAAAAAAATTACCATTCAGCAGTGTATTGCATAAACTGAAGGTTTTAAAAAAATATTGCTAGATATTTTCCTTTATAAATCTGAGATGGATACATGTAATGAGACTGTTTAAATGTTTTTAAAATTCTAAGATTGAATTTCAAAGAACAAGTAAATGCATCTTCGTTGTAAATAATCTAAATATTATAGAAAAAACTGAAGTTCCCTAGACAGCCCTCCAAATTCTGGTTCTCCCCTCTGGGGTAACTATGTTTTAACATTAGTTGTTCCCATTAGGTTTTAAAAACTTTTAAATATATACATAAAGAGAACTATCATGAAAATATATGATTTAATACCGTATTTATTGATCTATAAGTTACAGCTTGTCCACTTGGCATTCTTTCCATGTAAAGATACAGAAATCTCCTTTATTCTTTAGAAAAGTTTTGCATAACATTTCATAAGACCATAATTCATTTTACTTTTCCCCTAGTATTAACCATGTATGGGAATACATTAACCATAAAGGGTAGACATTAATGTCATTTCCTTTTTTGCTGTTAAAACAATATTGTATAACATCCAAAATCTAAAATGCACCACTATTTTATACCATAATTTATAGTATAGATACATTTGACATATACAAATTGTTCATTGTATATATATGAGTCACATTTTTAACTTTTCATTGTATAATAATTTTAGGTTTGTACAAACCTAAATTGTAGAAACAATGCAACCCACCTTCTCCCAGTATTAACACTTGAAGAAGAATCATTTACAGGTATATAGAAAACTAAAAAAGAAGAAAATGAGATTGTTAATTTCAGGCATAACAAGTTATACACAAAAATAAATGTAACCAGCATAAAATGTGGCTTACTAGCGAAGAATAATATAAATACTGAGTTTAACTTAATTAAAAAGGTTGATTTAACTTTATTGGGAAGATGAGAGGCTGAAAAGTGTTAGCTGACAGGTGTAGGAGGGTCAATTTTTATAAGCTGTCAACCCCAATATCTGTTTCCTTTCCATCATAGTAGCAGAACCTTAAATATAGTTGGGGGCTGATCTCAGTTAAAAGATTCCATCCTTCTCTTGCAACTAGGTTTTAATCATGTGTCTAAATTCAGTATTTAGCGGTACTTAGTGAAGACTGAATTAAAAGGGAGGGAATAGGCCATTCTGCTTTTGCTGTCATCTGGAATGGGATTGTAATGATTGGAGCTTCTGCCAACATCATCACTATGGGAATAAAGTGCACACACCAAAAATGGTAGGCCAGAGAGTTGGGAGGGTTCCGATAACATTATAAACATTATAAAGCTATTATATGAGCATCAGACCAACTACCAACGTATTTGTTTTATGTGAGATATTATGTGTGTGATCATATTCAAACCTTAGGTCTACAAAACAGAATCAGATTTTAACTGATTAGTAATTCACTAGGTAACATTTAAAATGAAATATTAAACAATAGAAGTATAAACAAGTAAGTAATGAGAGATAAATAATAGAAGAAATAAGAGAAAATGGAACGTTGTTGCCTTTGGCAGTAGAAACCGAAGTAAAGGGAAATGATTGCTATTTTTCTTGTAACTTTCAGTACTATTGGACATTTTAAATTATGTATATATTTAAAATTATATTCATATTCATTTATGTTTAATTTACATATACATCCTCATTATGAGAATTCAAGAAATAAAAAAGACTAGAATAAATGTTCTGCTTTCCTTCAGTATTATTTAGCATTTTTCCTGCATATACCTTCCAATCTCCTCCCTAGATATAATAGCTATTTTTGGTGTTTTTCTCTTCATATTTTTGTATACATTCATACTAGCCTATATAAAGATGCATAGTTTTCTTTTTATTTCTATTAATAGTATACTTATTTAATTTAAAAATACTGTTCATTAGTGAAGCTTATAGTGAATGTTATTTGTTTATATTTTTAGAATTCCAGATGTAAGCATGCAGTTAAAAAATCAAGAAAACAAGTTTCAGAGAGTACAGAAAGAGCCGAATTGTTTGCAACATGAGTTAAAAATTAAATACAGAAAATCTTCAAGTGAGATTATTCTTAGAAATGGAAAATCATAAAGATTGAAAGTTTATCCTTAAAAATGGAAAATCATAAAGATTGAAAAAAATGCATTGAGTACTAACTTTATAAACATTCAAACACATTTGATTAATTATGATTTCTATATCTGGTATAATTGGGAAAATGGAAATCACTTTTATGACCATTATATCAACTGATAGTTTTACTAATAAAATTTAAATTGTGCAGATGTCTTGTTCTGTTAACACGTTGTTTTGTCCTTATTTTATAGTAGCATTTAAAATTAAAATACAGAAGCTGTTCCATTTTTCTGGTCATATTGCATGTCCAGAGTTCAATGATGTAAAGTAACAGAATAGGGGAACTTTCTAATGATAATAACCTCCCTAAATTTAGAAATCTCCAACATAACTGGTGTTAATTTTGCTTTTATGTCATCTTTGGTAGTAACACCTAAAGATAAAATCCCATGCTCTAAAGAAACTAGGGAGTACATTTTTCTCAAAAAATAGCATTGATGTATTGAAGATGTTTATAAGAAAAAATGATTTTTTGTGAATTTGAATAACTTTTAGCTCTTAGAAAAGGGAAACAAGTTAAAATCAACGTGGGAATGACAAAAATTCCAGATAACAAAACCGTATACTGAGTATTTTGAATGTTAGGGTTTTTTGTTTTTTTAATCAAATTATTAACAGAAGCAGTCTGTTAAAAAATTCTCTAGGCTTCTATGGGGGATCTCCTTCTGAAGGTGGTAGTCATTGTTAATTCCCTATTATCTTGTTTTGAAGTCCTGTATCATTTTCATTGTTTTGTTGGGTTAGTTTTTCTATTTTGTTTTATTTGATTTTGTTATATCCAATGGCATGGGCAGCTATTTCAAAGATAGTAAGATATATTATGGTAACCATTTTGGATTTAATATTATCTTGTTTTGAAGTCCTTTGTTACATTCATTGTTTTGTTTTTATTGGTTCTACACTGTTTTGTTTTGATTTTTACTGTCTGAAGGTATCTGTAGCTATTTTGAAGACAACAAGAGGTATTATAGTAACCATTGTTGATTTCGTATTGTTTTGAAGTCCTGTGTCACTTACACTGGTTTGTTTTGGTTGGCTTTGTTCTTACTGTTTTTTGGTTTTTTTTTTTTGCTTGGTTTTATTTTCTTTAAAATAAAGAAGTTAAGCCACGGCTGCTCCAGAGCGAGAACCCTCTGCGTTTCCTGAGCTCCACACCATTTTGGAACTTGGGGCGCTGGGAAAATAAGCAGCCAGCTCACCACTCTGGTAAGTGGCTGTGGCCTGGCAAGGGCGGCCACCCCAGAGCGAGAATCATTGGTGTTTCCTGAGCTCCACGCCATGATGGAACTTGGGGCGCTGGAAAAACAAGCAGCCAGCTCACCGTTCTGGTAAGTGGCTGTGAGCCTACTGGCACGTGGGCTAAGAATCAAACATCCATTCCCACCCCCATTAGCAAATGGGAGTCAGAGATCTGAGTATTTCTTGGGAGGATCAATGTATGTAATATAGCAAATAAGGGGGATTTCCTTCTACCATCTCTTTGAAGGCAAATATCTTTATCACTGTTTTGCTCTGTTCTGATTAATGGTATTGCTCTATTCAATATGCTGTTTTTATAAGTTCTGTATTTCCTTACATTTTGCTGTACCTGATTGAAAGAACAACTATTGTGAAGAAAATGAGATACACTATTTTATATATTACTGTTATCCTGGTAACCTGCTGTGAGATTCTGTGCCAATTTCACTACACTGTCTCAGTTGGCTTTGTTCTGTCTTGTTCTGCTGTATTTTACTACTTTCAAAATAATGATAATAATAATTTTTTTAAAAGATAACAAAGTAACAAGATACCTCCAAAAACTCCCAACTCCCTCAAAAACAAAGCAACAGAATTATATAAGTTGATTAAAAAGTAAATAACAGCAAAGCAGATCAGTAAGGTTCTGAGAAAGCTGAAATATGATATAACTAAACAGATAATGGACTTAAAAAGCAAAAGGAGGAAAATAAAGTACTCTAAAGGATATAACTGCATATATGTTTAAGTGTGTAGGATTGATGACCATGTTGCTGAGTTTTTGTTGAATTGTTGAACAGAACTGTTGCAGCCTCACTGTTTGTCCACTTTGTATGCTTTAATTTTATAACTTGAACAACTAAATCTAAGAAGACAATATGTAATTTATCAACTAGTGATTTCTTATTGTTTATTGTTTTTTGAAATTCTGTACTGTTTCTACCCTTTTTTCTGTTTTTTTTCTTCTTTAAAATTTTTTTAAAAAGAACAATAAAATAAAGAGACAAAAAAAATTCTCTAGGCTAATGAAATTTTAATCCATTTTCTAGTGATAATCTAAAGGCCATCTTCCTTTCATAAATGCCTCACATGTAACTGATGCTAAGTGATTTTAAATAAATATACGAGTAAGTGAAACCGCAAATGGGTCCTTTTGGCTCTTTTCTAGGAACATGGTAGTGAACCAGCAGGCTGATACTGCCCAAGTTACCCTAACTCTCTTGTTTTAGTCAGAACCATGAGCTCTTGGCTCCTATAGAAGCTTTGGCTTTGATCAACTAAGGGAAGTCCCAGCTGTTTTATCAATCAGTGTGCTCATGAATGTGAGATTGACTACATTTTTGAAGTTAAACCAGGAGTAGATCACGTAATTAGTATTGCTTCAGGATATTATGGAAGTAACACAGTTGATCTTCATTATTTGTATTTTTGCATGTTATTTGCAGTGTTTCAAATTCTTGAAGAAATTTAGGCATATATATATATAGAGAGAGAGATAGATAGATATTATTTTTATGTGCTGTTATTTTAAATTACATATTTATATAGTAATATTTATTTATCCATTTACTTATGGTACAAGGGATTGAACCCAGTGCCTTGCTTATGCTTAGACATGCATCCTACTACTCAGCTATGTTCTCAACCTGGTGCTATGCTTTAGAACTGTTTACTTTTGTTCACATTTTCCATAGATGTGTAATTTTTGTTCATTTTTCAGCTAAAAAGTCACAAATTAGGAGTTTAGAATTTGATATATAAAAAATAGTACATGCTAAAAATAACTCTGGAGTAACTAAGTAAATATTTAGTACAAATTGAAGTGTGCAATAAAGAATGAAAATAGTTGTTGATTTTATTTATCCTTTTACTGGTAGATACTTAGGAAAATGTATATTGGTAAAAATAAAATAAAATCCAACCAAAGGCTGTAAGTTTCAGTGACTTCTGTATTACTAAAAGCTGATTTAAGCTAGTTTATTGGTTATTTAAAAATATCTATCAGAATATGAAACTTAATGAGTCCTTCAGATAAAGAAAAGGATCTGTAATCCTTCTTAAACAGGTAAAGGAAAGAAGCCTGAGGATTCTTCTCAAATATTATCATTTTTTAAAACTGAGCCCAAAAAGAACTTTGAATAGATCAAAGATCTCTGATTGTGGGTCATGTTGCTCTCTTTAGATTTTTTTCATTTATTTAATTACATTTGGGCTTAATCACTTAGCCTCCATCAAAGTGTTCTTCACACTGTGTTTTTCCTGATAGCATTTCCAACATTTCTTTTGCATGAGACTGATTGGGAGTATGTGCAGTGTGCTTCATTTGGCTTAGTGCTAATCAGAACAGATTTTCCTTTGAAAATGAAAATTAACTGTAGAAGGTCTATAAAATAGATACTAAAAATCAGTATGGGAGATAAGTACTCTATACTTCATGTAAAATAGTATAGATCCAATTCTAAATTAGATCATATTCAAAATATTCTGACATTGTTCACTTTTAGAGGACTCCTATTTTGAAAGTTTCATAAGATTTTTGAGATATAAAGTGCTTAGACTTGTCAGGCATGGTGACCATTTTATTTCTGATATGTTCAAAACCAACTTTAAAAATCTTTTCTCTTAGTTTTCTTTCACTTTATTGCTTTAGCCTCACTGAGGGTCCCGGTATTTTTTTCTTCTTTTTCCTACATCTTCTAGATTTATTTTGTTTTCTAACTTTGATCTTTTTGTTTATCACATCACATCTTTTTCTAAAAACAGCTTTATTGCTGGGGATTTAGCTCAGTGGTTTGAGCACCTGCCTGGAAAGCACAAGGTTGTGAGTTCGGACCTAAATAAATAAATAAATAACAGCTTTATTGAGATATAATTTACATGCCATAGAATCAGTCTCTGTTAAGTAGACAATTTAATGATTTTAATAAGCCTACAGATTTGTGCAAGTTACCAGTATTAGAACATTTAAGTCATCCCCCAAAAGACTCTTGGCATTTATTGTCAGCCTCTGTTTGTATCCCCTGTCCTATATAACCACGAAACTTTTCTCTGTTTCAATAGAATTATATTTTTCTAGATATTTCAGATTATTCTGATATTTCTTGTATCTGAATTCTTTCACTAATAGTGTTCTTGAGGTTTATCTGTGTTGTGGCATTTATCAACACTTCATCCATTTTTATTGCTAAATGACGTTTCATTGTATGAATGTACCACATTTGTTTACCAGCTTACTCCTGGATAGACATTTGGATTGCTTTCACATGGTGATGCTTTTGAATAATGCTAATGTAATCAATCAAAAGATTTTTGTGTGGGATGTGTGCTGTGTTTTCATTCCTTTGGACTAGATACCTAAGTGTGGAATTACTGGATCATGTGGTTAATTTATATTTAGTTTTTAAGAAATTGCCTAAATATTTTCAGAAGTGGCTATACAATTTTATAGTCCCACCAGGAATAGGGATTCTAGTTTCTCCAGGTTCTCATGAACACTTATTATTGTCTTTTTTTTTATTATATCCTTTCTAGTGGGTGTGAAATATTATCTCTGTGACTTTGGATTGTGTTTTTGAAATTCCTAATGATGCTTATCATTGTTTCATATGCTTATTAACCATTTGTATATATTTGATGAAATATCTATTCAAATCTTTTGCCCTTTTTTAAATTAGTTTTCTTGTGATAGGATTTTTTAGTTTTCATATATATTATGGGTAAAAGTCATCTATATGAAATATGATTTACAAGTATTTTCACCTAAGCTTTTCATTTTCTCAGTGGTGTGCTTTGAAGACAGAAGCTGTTATTTTTGATGAAATATAAATAATTAATCTTTTTTATGGATTGTACTTTTGGTGGAGTATTTAAGAACTGCCTAAGTCAAAGTCACAAAGATATTTTCCTGTAGTTTCTTCTAAATTTTTAAGGTTTTTTTGTTTTATTATAGCTCTTACATTTAGGTCTATGAGTCATTTAATTTAGTTTTCGTGTATAAGGTAATAATTTATATTCATCTTTTTAATGTGAATATTCAATTTATCTAGCTATTTTATCCATTACCTTAGATCTTTACCTAGAGTCAATTTACCACAAATAGAAAAGATTATTTATAGATACTCTGTTCTATTCCATTAATCTATATGTGTTTTTTTAATGACACTCTTTTGAATACTATTGTTTTCAGTAAATTTTAAAATCAAGAAATTTAAGCCCTCCAGATTTATTTCTCTGTTTTGAAGATAATTTTGGGTTTTCTGGGTTCCTTGCATTTCCATATGTATTTTAGGATCAGTTTGTCAGTTTCTGCAAAGTAAACTACTGGAATTTTGATAGATATACTATTGCAGTTCAAATCAATTTGGGGAGACTTGCCACCTTTACATACTGAATATTTTAATGCATATTCATGGTTGTGCCTTTCCACAGAGATTTTTAGTTCTCTTGAAAATGTTTTATTTTGCTTTCTTGTACTTACTTTATTAAATTTACTTATAAATGATTCATTCTCTCTGCTTATGAATGAAGCTTTTTTAATTTTATTTTTTGGAATTGATTATTGATAATAAAATTTATTTTTTCATGTGGATCTTTTATGCTGTAGCCTTAATAAACTTGTTTGTTCTAGTATTTGTGTTCATGTTGTTTACATTTTTCTTTTTCTTTTTTAAATTTTATTTTAAAGAGAATAGAATCCAACAAAATAAAACAGAATAAAGCCAATCAAAACAGCAGTGAAAGTGGCCCAGAACTTCAAAACAGGACAATAGGATATCAACAATGGCTACCATAATATATCTTGCTATCTTCACAATAGTTGTCTGTACTATCAGACATAGCAAAATCAAACTTTCCCCTTGTTGCTATCTTCTCACCCTGAGTCCTCTGAATAAGCAGGGGTGGGGGGCAATGCTTTTGTGATTTTTCAGCCCACATACTGGCTGGCTCATGAGAAGACATGGTTTCTCTTCAGGTTGAGTGTCTTACCCATCAGCATGGTGGAGCTTGCTTCACAGGAATGCTTAGTTTCTCTTCTAGTTGAGGCTTTTACCCATCAGCATGGTGGAGCTTGCTTCACAGGAAGGTGTGGTTTCTCTTTTGACTGAGACTCTTACCCATCAGCATGGCAGAGCTTGCTTCATGGGAAGGCATAATTTTTCTTCTTGTTTACATTTTTCTATTATAGGAGGATATTTCTACATAGAGTTCACAAATATGCCAAGACTTTCACCTCTACTTGCTTAATGATATCTATCTTAGAACCCTGTCTTGATATCTACTTCCAGGCAGTTAACAGTAGATTCTTCGTGAGAATTCCTCACTGTTGTGTTTAGGCTCATCAGTGCTACTCATCTCTTAGCAGCTGTGTGACTTGCCTCACATTACAGAGAAAGTTAAGGTTACTAATTCGAACAGATTTACTATGAATTAAATGCCTAAGTTTCAGATACTCCCACTAAAGACTTCATTCCAGAGTTCTGGGAGGGCCACTGGTAAAAGTAAATGGTTTGATTTTAATTGTTTAAAAATTCTCTTTTCATTCTAATTTCCTCTCTGTCCCCCTTATGATGTCACTATGTCTCTAGAGTAATTATAGGGTTGGGGGATTTCTCTAAGGGAAAGCTGACTTGAGAATACATCATTATAATTGCCAGTTGGAAAGACGCTTTAGAAGTAAAAAATTGCAGAATAAAATCTTGGATGTGTGTGAATCTTTAAAAAAGCACTGAAATAAAAGTAAAGATGAGCAATGTTAGCAATAGAAATGATTCTGGCATAAAAAGCAAATCATAGCAATAATATTCAGATTATATCAAATAATTAAGAAAAATAAATTTTCAATGAAAGTTCTTGGATTATTTGATAATTCAGTGAATAAGAGTTATTCATATACACTGGAGAAAGATTTGTTTCCTCCTGATGACAAAAATTACTACCATTACTAAATATAAAAGTCACCATAGACAGGGAGTAGTGTTGTACATTTGTAATCCCATCTACTGAAGGAGGATCAAAAGATTGAAGTCAGTCTGTGCAATTTAGTGTGACTGTCTCAAAATAAAAAAAAAAAGGACTGGAGATGTGATTAGATGGTAGAGTGCTCCTACATTCAGTTCCCATTACCACATATACACAGTGTAATATACTACCTCAAGGATGATATTAGGATAAACTGGTTCATGAGTTTCATTATTTCCAGGAAAATTTAAGATTTTTGGAGATGCCAGAATTCTTATACATAAAACATTTGGTAGAGATTTTCTTCAACTTTGACAACACTGAATATTTATTTGGCATTACTAATAATAAGCTACAAAGCCAGAGGTCTTTCTACTACAAGCATGCTAAGCAAAAGGCTGCATAATTTTTATATCCTCTCAACATGTAAAATTCTAACATGTTTCTTCATTTGTATCAATGATGTGGAGCATGAAGGCAAAAATTGTAGGCAAAAAAATATTGTAGAACAGTTCAAAAAGTATTTTCCTGTATTTTGTGATACTAGTGAAAGTTACCAACTTTTAAATTTTTACTTGTTTTTTCTCATTCTATAGACAGCTTTACACACTTTTAAACCTAGTTTTATTGTTACCACTTTTGTACTTTTCAAGAAATTGTATAGACTGAGGCTGCATAAAAGTGGGATCTACTCTTAGTTGATCCATTCAAATTTTTGTTCCTCACCCTTATCCTCACAGAGGCATCTATATCCACATCTTTCCTGCTCTTAAATGTTTTAGGCTCTGACTTCCATGGGTGCAGCTTGATCTCAACAGCTGCCCCACAGCACCTCACGATAGGTCCCTTAACTTGCTTCTTGGCCCTTGTCTCTCTGCCACATCAGTTCCTGACTCCACATTCAGGCTTCTCATTCTCACATTTGACTCCTGGTTTGTAATCTTTCTCTGCTTTCTGAAATCAGCATTCCTCTTAGCTGTGCATGCTGATTGAATCATCATCACCTGTGGCTTCTGATCACCCAGGCAAACCTTAATGAACACACAGAATCACACTGTCCTTCATGGAAAAGGTGAATCTTTCAATCTCTGTTTTCTATTTGGCCTTTCTCAGTCTTTGCACATCTCTGTTTTTTGCCTCTGTGACTGCACTCATTCTCCTTCTGTCTTCACTCTGTACATACTTGGTGAATCTCATCTCATGTACCATCCTACACTCTCCATCATTGCCTCTTCAGTCAAGAATCTTGATGGGCAGTACCTCATGGTGACTATTTTCTTTCTTCTGCTTTGCTGCTCAGTCCTCTCCTTCCTAATGCCTTTCTTTGAGGTCGTCAAAGGCTTCCTTAAAACCAAATTATAAAGACTCTCTTTAGTCTTTATCTGAGGCTTTAAAAATAGACCATTACTTTCTTCTTGAAATCTGCCTTTTGTGATACTTATTCTTTTGTTTTTTCTTCCTAACTCACTAATTAGTCCTCCTTTTGAGAAATTTTGAGACATTCTTAACCATCAGTATTGTCCAGTGTGTTATCATGAGCACTTCTCACTTCTCCATTCCTCCAGCTGAATATTTTCTCCCTTCCTTCCTTCATTGGTCAATATTTATTAAGCACATACAGTATTGTGGGTCCTGTTCTAGATGCTAAGGAAGGAGATTATAATGAGCAAGACAGATACAGTTTCTGTAACCATAGATCTTAGTTTACTAAGGGACATAAATATTGGCCAAATAACCACACTCCCGTGGCTTCAGTCATCACATTTTTGCAAATAACTCCCAAATCTATGTCTGCATCAGGCCTGATTATTAAGGAAATTAGCAGGCAGAGTGCTGGAGTAACAAATCACTGAGAGGGCAAAGACAAGTGATTATTTTGAACTGTGGCATGTGATAAAGCAGTGGAAGGATGCTGTCACACATGATCTGACATTCTCATTTAGGCTCTGTTAGCAAATTGCTCTGACCAATCTTTCTTCTCTAAATGTTTGCTGTTGAATTAATAAAAAACGTAATAGAATAAATGTGTATAACTTTCTTTATAGTTAAAAATGGAAATGAGTGGATATGACCATATAGTTCATTCCATTGGAGTTATTTCTGTTTTAAATCTTGTCTCAGCATAATATGAATAGCACATTTTACTTTCAAAATTGTCTCCATTTAGATAGTAGATTATATGATCCTTCTAAAATCATTCTGAAGAAATATTTATTTTGCTATTTTTTAAAAATTCTAATGTTTTATTTTATTATTTTGTAGTCAAAGATTGTCGGAGTTCAACTGTTTCTGCAATAAGACTCTTTCATTGCTTACTTTTACTAAAAAGGAGCTAACCACTATTAAAAATGAAATATATAATAATTTTCAGGACTGGACTTCACTGAAAGGAGAAGTTTTTCTACAAATTAAATCTATACGTGAAACAGCCTTGACAGGTTTGTTATATATATTTAGAACATAATTATTGAAAATAGTACATCACAAGCAATGAAATAATGATACCTCATTATTATATGTGATAGATATTAGGACTTGCCTTTACAACCTGTTACTGGTACCGTGGATGATCATTATGGTCTCTCCCACCCTGAAATTCAATAATTACAGGATAATCTAAGATAAACTATTAATACGTCTATTTTGATCTTTTAATTAGAGTCTGGTTAGTTGTGTTAAATGTATTCATTTGTATTTAAAACTTTTTCTTCTTTAATGACTGAGCAATTTATATCAGATCAATTTTCCCACAGATAATGATTTCTGGATAAAATAATTCCTTAAAAACATTGGAGAATGGCCTAAACCAATTATATAAGGAAAGGAATGTAAGAATTTGAAAGAAAACATATTTCTAAACGAATGATGCCAAACTGAAAAGGTTATATACCGTATTATTGCAACTAAAAAACATTCTGGAAAAAGCAAAACTATAGAACAGTAAAAATACCATTGGTGTCAGAGCTTAGGGGCAAGGAAGGATAGGCGGAGCACAGAGGATTTGGAAGAACAGTGAAACTGTTTTGTGTGACACTATAAAGGTGGCTACGTTTCATTATGTATGTATCAAAATTCAGAACATGCAAGATCAAGAGTGAACCTTCATATAAATATGAATTTTGATTAATCATAATGTATCAGTGTTTGTTTACTGATTGGACCAAATGCATAATTCTAGTGCATAATGTCAATAGCAGGAGATACTGTGCATATGTGAGAGCAGGAGGTATATAGAAATTCTCTACTTCCTGCTTAGTTTTTCTATGAACCAAAGACAGCTCTAAGAATTAGTCTATGAAAATCATGATAAATACTGCAATTGGACATGGAATTTGGTGGGTTCCTTTTTTTAGTTTTTAAAGGCTATTGAACTAAAGTTAGGATATAGTTTACACCATACAGAGAAGCAAAAAATCTGGTGGAAATACGTATTCATTTTTGCCTGAAGACTAGAGGATAGAGATCAAGGCAGCCCCAACCTCTGAGAAGTGAGGGAATGTCTACAGAAGATAGAAGAGCTCAACTCCAGGTCCTGGGCTTACCCCTTATCTAGGCAGCTCACCTACAGCTAAACCAATTGATATTTTAGTTGATACATATCCAAAGGAGAGTTTTTTTTACAGGTTTTGGATTTGGTCAGATTAACTCTATAAGACAAAACAAAACACAACAAAACAAAATCAGTACATTTGAAGGAACATAGCAGAATCCAGTCTTTATAACATAATATCTACAGTGTTCAATATACTATCCAAAATTACTTGACCTGCAAAAAAATAGAATATGTGGCCTTTACTCAGAAAAATAGACAGCCAATAGAAACCAACCTCAAGTTGTCCCAAATGAAATATGGAAAGGCATAATTTGTTTTATTTCTCTTTGCTTTATTGTGCTTCTCAGATATAGAATATTTTACAAATTGAAGGCTGTGACAACCCTGTGTCAAACGAATCTATCTACCCTATTTTTCTAATAGCATGTACTCACTTCAGTAAATATAGGATCTGTGTCACATTTTGATAATTCTCATTATATTTTAAAAACTTTACTATTATAATCTTACCTGTTACGGTGATCTATAATTTTTTAAAGTATGTGTTCTGGCTACTCTACCAACCAACCATTCCTGTGTCTCTCTCTTTCTGTCTTTACACCTTCCTATTTTCTGAGACACAATAATAATATTGAAATTAACCCATTTAATATTCCCACAAATAACTTAAAAATTTTAAATGAAAGGAAGAGTCAAATATTTCTCATTTTAAATCAAAAGCTAGAAGTGATAAAGCTTAATGGAAAGGCTGTCAAAAGCCAAGATAGCTTGAAAGGTTAGTCTCTTGTACTAAACAATTAGCCATTTGTGAGTATAAAGAGAAAAAAGAAGCTAAAAGTGCTACTCCAGTGAGCATACACATTATAAGGTAAAATAGTCTGTTGTTGATAGGGAGAAAGTTTTATTGATCTGGACAGAAAATCAAATCAGCAACAATGTTCACTTAAGCCAAATCCTAATCTAGAGGAATGCCAGGGAAGTGAAGACTGCCTGGGAAACATGAAGAAACAACAGAAAAGTTTGAAGCTAGCAGAGGTTGGTTCGTGAAGTTTAAAGAAAGAAACCCTTTTTTATTAATATAAAACAAGGTGAAGCAGCAGGTGCTGATGTAGAAGCTATAGCGAGTTGATAGATCTGTTACATAGTAAACTGAAATCCTTCTGCAAAGGACCATTCTATATGTCAGAAGAGTCATGATTTGGGAAGGAGATCAAAGTATCAAAACAGGAGTTTAGAGGAAGTTGATTCTAACCCTTTTAGATGACTTAAGGATCCGAAGACTTCAGTGGACGAAATAATCATAGACTTATAAGTGGACCTTTAAGATATGACTGAATTGCTGTATCTCATGATAAAACTTTAAAAAATGAAGAGTCACTTCTTATGAATAAATAAGCTTAGTTTTTTGGGATGGACTATATTAATAGGAATTTGCTATTATAATTGCTGAAATGACAATAATAGATTTTGAATAGTATATAAACTTAACTGATAAAGTAGTGATAAAATTTGAAAGCATAAGTACCAGTTCTTAAGTTCTACTGTGGGTAAAATAGCATTCCTCAGGGAAATCTTTCACAAAAGGAAGACTCAATCAATCCAGCAAAACTTCATGGTCTTATTTTAATAGGATGCCATAGCCACTCTAACCTTCAGTAACTACCAGGCTGGTAAGTCAGCAGTAATCAGCATCAAGCTGAAAGACTCTATGAGCAAAAAGTTACAGCTTACTGAAGACTCAGCTGATTGTTAGCATCTTTAGCAAAAATATTTTTAAGTTATATACATTTTTAGATATTATGTTGTTGCCATTTAATAGACTGCAGTGGAATATAATTACCCTGAAAAACAAAATTCATTAAGTCACTTTATTGTGATAATTTATTTTAGTGACTGGAACTGAACCTGTGATATCTTTGAGGTATGACTATAGGTGATGAGGTTTTTAAATCAACTGTTTTAACTATGCTCAAGGAAAATGCCCTAGCAATAAATAAAAAATAGAAAACACCAATAAGAAACTGTAAAACTTGAATTTTAAAAAATACAACATCTGAAATAAAAATTCCCTGGATAGAATTTTGCATTTACAGAAAAAAAGAACTTAAATTTTATGGATCAATAGAAATTATTCAATATTGAAAATTCAATATAAACATTGAAAGAATGGACAAAGTTCTAGCTTCCTCAGGAAAGAAAGAATGCACCTGGGGGCTGGGGATTTAGCTTAGTGGCATAAGTGCCTGCCTGGCAAGTGCAAAGTCATGAGTTTGATCCCTGGTAGAAAAAAAAAAAAAGAATGCACCATAAATGATAAATGTAGGTGAATATAAAAGACTTCTTTTCCTTTGAATGTGTTTAAAATTCATGTGTTCATTTATAACAAGAATATTATATTTTGTGGCTTACAAAGTGTGTTAATATAATGTGTGACAGTTACAGGGAGGTAAATGAATCCATTTGTTGTACTCTTGCATCTTATATGACATGATGGGATATTTTTTCTATTTGTACTAAAAAGCTAAGGATGTATATTATAATGCCAAGATAAACTACTAAAAAGAAAAGAGATGTATCTAAAATCAAATAAATTGCTCTTTGAATCCAACATGACTGACTAGAAGAGGAGTGCTGTCAGAGGTGATCAGAGAGCATTTACTGAAGCTGTGGGTACTATACTTTGTGGTATGGTACTTATATAGTACCCTCAATCAGAAAATTAATTGAAAAGATAATACATGTAAATCAAACTTAAGAGCTAGATCACTGAAGAGGGGAAGTGGAGCCACTACAGTTGGTCTGCACTGCTTCAGCCTCTGCCCCTCTGGGGTGCAGATATTATGTGAGTGTTCCAAATAGCCTCAGGGAATAAATGAATGAGCACTGTAGTGGCTGAACTCCTGGGTCAGACTCAAAGTATACCTTTGCTCCATCATTTCTTTTCCAAACGCCAGGGAACACTGCATCCTAGTAGCATCCTTACCAGTACTCACTGAGGGCAAGAAAAACCCCACCCCTCAACTGGCAGAGAGAGAATAAATGGACAAACAGGATCTGTGGATTACCAAGGGGTGCTTTCCTGCCTGTGGACTATGCAGACCCCCACTGGAGAGTGAATCACCTGCCAATTCCTGAGGTTTCAGGCCACCCACATTGTCATCTCATGCAGACACCACCTCCTCTTTCCTCTGCAGGAAATGTGTTCACAGGTTCCTGAAGAACCCTGCTGGAATGCAGGCACCTCCTGAGGCTCTCTGTGTATTCTGCTGTCCTGCCTAAGGGGGTGGGTTCACAAGCCAACCCAGGGACAGTGTCATATTCTGCCTGCGGGTCAGTGGAGAGAATTTCTGAGACTAGGTTTATTTGGGTTTGGAGTGCCAATGAAAGAAGTGAATATGGTTTGGTTGCTTGCAGTCAGAGTACAAGAAAGAAGAGAATCTTGTGAACACTCAGGCTTTTTGGCAAAGTGGTCATGTGTTAATTTCATGTACATCCTCTTGTACTATTTGATCTGAGTTCCTGCTAGCAGATATGTTGTGTGTGTATTTGATTTTAGTTGATGTTTATTTTCTCTTCCTCTTCTCATCTCCCTATCTAGTTTCTTCAATTTAAGCTCCCAAATCACTTAAAATAAATAGCTAAGGGAGTGAACACTATCTCTTGACAAATAAAGCTGAAAGTGCCTTGTGGGAAGGCAGTATCTTACTAAAAAGATCTTCATATCAGCTACAAGCTCCTCTCATCCAACTTGGCCTCAACCCTCAGCAGCAAAAAAGAAGAAAAGGGAGGAAAAAATGAAACAAAACAAAACAAAAAACCCCAAATATACATACACACAGGAAAAGGAGTAACAAGCCAACAAAAGACTCCTGAGGTCTTCCAAAGAAGAGGCAGGGGACACCAGTGGCTCTGGAGGAAAGTGAATATGAGGTAGCAGAGCCCTCTGAATTGATTAGAGTTAAAGAAACTTGCTAAGTTCAAAGAGGATGTGACCCAAAATTTTATACAAAATGACCAGTGTGGATTTGGGGAAAATAAAAAAAGAGTTGGCCAAAATGGTTCAAAATATGAATGAAACATTTACCAGAGATATAGGTTGCACAAAAAGGTATCAGACAGATACCAAGTCTAAAAAATTGTGTAAAATTCATAAGTTGCAGAAATAACCAATGTGAAGACAGAATTTCTAAAATTGAGGACAAATGGTAAGTTCTGATGAATTACTCAGAGATGCTTCAAAAAGGTGAGAGGACTGAAAACGGACCAAGGAATCTAACAGGCTGAGGATCAGATGATGCCAGACAAGAAAAGAAAAGAGATAAAGGAAAAAAACAGCATAGCTCTCCTGGTTCTTTATCCATTTGGGGATTGAACTCACAACTGGGCAATTGCCAGGCAGGCGCTGTGCCACTGAGCTACATCCCCAGCGAATTACACAGTTTTTGGAGAGCTTTCCTTGCTTGTGTCTTTCAAGGATTTTATTCAGTTCATTTAACTTTTCATCCTATTGATGTTCCATAATATAATTCAACCGAAGTATTGATTTTAATAGTGTTTGAAAATTTTTGATAAGCACCAGTGGCAAACACTTGTAAATCCAGCACTCCGGAGTCTGAGTGAGGAAAATCATTTAGAGTTTGAGGCCAGCTTAGACTACAAAGAGACTTCAGGGCCAGCCTGCTCTACAAAGTGAGACCTTGTCTTAAGAACATGAATAAGTAACTTCCATGGGGTGAGCAGCTCTCCTCAGCTGTGCACTTACACCATAGCATTTCTGCCTCAGAGCCATGAACTGAACCCACTAAGAGTATATTCTTCAAGTTGAAGGAAAATGATAGTAGAAAGAAAAACTAGTCTTCTAGAGCCAATAAAGGACATCAGAAAACGTAACTGTGTAAATATGAAAAGACCCCAGTTAGTCCATTTAAAATACGTATGGAGAGACCTCCACCACCCACCTGTCTGAAGGGGGCCGAAAACATGACAAGACAGAGAAAGAACAAAAGGTCCCCAACTGCAGAACCAGGGAAAGTGAGTCCAACAGAGGTAAATGCAGAGGAAGTTGAGAGCAGCAAACCTGTAATGTCAGAGACAGCCTCATCGGAAATAAATACATCCGTGACCTCATCATCGAATTTAAATCTGAAATTCTAACTCAGGTGAAGCAAGATATAAGAACATTAATAAAAGAAGTCCTGGGTAATCCTCAAGTAGACACAAATGAAAGAATAGAGGAACCCAGAGAAAGGAGAGAAGCCTTTGATGAAGAATATGAACAAAATCTAGAATATACGAAACAGATCCAAAGAGAGTATCAGGAAATTAAAAACTCCATTGAAACCTGGCAAAACCTTTTAACAGAAACTAAAGACAAACTTTCAAAACTTGAAGATAGATTTGCAAAGTATGATCATGAAAGGAAGGATCTCTTAAAAATAACAAGGAACCAATGATACAAAGGCTAGAAGATGACCAGAGGTTATAAATCCATATGAATAAAATAAAACATGTGAATGAAGATGCAGCAACAAATACAAATGAAATAAAAAGTCTATTCACAGAAATAATTAAGGAAAACTTCCCAAACATAGGTAACAGAAGTGAAGTTCAGATAAATGAGGCATATAAAACTCCAGCTAGCTACAACCAAAACAGATCTACACCCAGACATATAATAATCAGGATCCCAGAAATCCATCACAAGAACAGAATATTAAAAGCAGTCAGAGAAGAGAAACAGATTACTTATAAAGGAAAACAACTCAAAATCACAGCAAACCATCAAATCAAGAAGAGCTTGGAGTTAAATCTTCCAAGCCCTGAAAGAAAATAACCTCCAACCCAGAATGATGTACCCTGCAAAACTTTCTCTCCAAATTAATGGAGAGACAAGATATTTCCACAACAAAGAGGAACTGGGGGAGTTTGTGATCACCAATCCAACCCTGCAAGGAATACTGAAGGACATTCTAGAGAGAGAGAAGAAAATCACCAGGGTTCCAGGAATAATGGCAGAAAGGCCTCAAATAACGGGGCAGACAGTGGAATGAAGGAGAAAAGTAAACAACAGAAAAATAGCATGGCAGAGATAAGACAGAGAAGATTGGTTATATCACTGTTTTATCTTGACTGATTTTATTTGAATCTGCTATGCTTGAGAGTGTCGAGTCTGAGAGTAGGGGCAACTACTGTGAAGATGACAGGATTCAATAGGATACCCATTCTGGTTTGATTGTTAACTGTCTTTGAAGTCCTATAATGTCTCCAATGTTTAGATTTTATTAATAGTGTAAAGCAATGCTAAGTTTATATTATATTTGATGATATAGACAATTTTATTGAAAATAACAAGAGACATCATAGTGACTACCATAGATCACCTAGTGTTATGTTTTTGTATGTTCTTTTCATTTTGTGTTTCTCTAGGAAGTTGTATTGCTGACTTGTTTTGATTTGTTTCTCCCTCTAATACAGAAAGGCTAGGTATATGTGTAGAGACTTATATATGTGTAGAACTTCTAAGTAGTTTACGAGAATGGATTATAGTTATTGTAAAGAAAAAAAAAGGAAAAGAGAGTATTCTAAAGGATATAACTGCATGAATGTTTGAGTGTGTGGAATTAATAACCATGTTGCTAGAGTTTTAGTTGGATGGATGAGCAAAACTGACTGCAGTCTCACTGTTTGGATGTCCACTTTGTCGACTTTACTTTTGTAACTTGAACAACTGCATCTAAGAGGAAAGTATGTAGTTATCAACTAGTGATTTTTTTACTGGTTACTATTTTTTTGTTTTGTTTTTGAGATTTTGTATTATTTCTACCCTTTTTCTGTTTCAAAATTTTTTCTTTAAATAAAAATATTTTTAAAAAAAAGCAAGAAGAGGAAAAGAAAGTGCTCTAAAAGAGATAACTGTATGTATACTTAAGTGTGTAGGATTGATAACCATGTTACTAAGTTTTTGTTGGATTGGTGAACAGAACTGTTTGCAGCCTCACTGTTTGAATGTCCACTTGTTATGCTTTAATTTTGTAACTTGAACAACTATATCCAAGAAGACAATATGTAATGTATCAAATAGTGATTTCTTACTTGTTTTTTTTTTAAATTCTGTATTGTTTCTACCCTTTTTTCTGTTTTGCTTCCCCCCTCTTTAAATAAAATTTAAAAAAATTTTAAAAAAAGGTGAGAGGACAAGAAAAATTCATCTAGTAGCTATTAGACAACACTAAGAACACTAGTCTAAGGCTATTTTAAGTTATAGACTAGAAGATGGTGACATTAAATAATAAATGTTTACAGAAATCAAAATAGAAAATTTCCCAAGTGCAATGAAAACTCCTAAGAGATGTTATAAGTAAAATGCCAGATGTTCAACAATAAACAAAGAACAATAACAACAACAACAAAAACAATTTTAAGAGTGATCAGAATAAAGAAAAAAAAAACACCTTACATGTAAACATAAACTCATTACAGTGGACTTCTCAATACAAATCTCAAAGGTGAGAAGAGCTTTAAGTGGAGTATTTGAAGCCCTAAGGAAAAAAAAACAGCGTCCAATGCAGATTAGCATATCTAGCAAAACTTTCCTTCAAAATAGGTGGCAAAACAAGAACATTCTATGAAATAGAACGAGAGATTTATAAATACCAAACCAGAACTCCAGAAAGCTTAAGAATGTGGTAGACCAGTGCTATGGTTGATACATTGTGTTAACTTGAGCAGTTTAGAAGTTTAACTGAGAGACTCAGTAGGGAGCCAGGGTCCTTACTTTGTAAATATCCTCATCCTGTACCAAGGAGGGTAAGGAGATTTTGTGAGTGCTGCACCTTCTCTCTCTCTCTCTCTCTCTCTCTCTCTCTCTCTCTCTCTCTCTCTCTCTCTCTCTCTGTGTGTGTACAATATAAGGAAGAGAAGAAGGTTATTTTCTCCTTTTTCTCTGACTGTTGCCTGAAGTGTTTTGCCCCTGTGCCATGCCACTCTGCCTTGAAGCCAGCTGATCATGGATTCAAACCTCCAAAAACTGTAAGCTAAATAAGCCTTTTCTTTCCTAATTTTGGGCATCAGGGATTTTGTCTCAGCAAGGAGAGAAAAGTAACCAAGACAACCAGTGATAGCAAACCTATAGCATATGCACTGCAGTGGGCTGTTTGTATCACTGAAAGCTCTAAAAGGTTCACCATTACTGTCCTAGACAAATACAGTGAAATCAACAAAGCCAAAAGTCCAAATGGAATGAATACATCAAGCAAAGCAAGTAGATAAATGTACAAAAATGAAAAAAATAGGACTCATTAACAAAGAGTGCACGCTGTTGGGAATTAATTGACACTTCCTATTAATATCCCAATGTTAATGGCCTTAGCTCCCCAAATAAATGACAGTTTTATAAGCTGTAAAAACAGAATCCAACATTTTGCTGCATTCAAGAAACTTATCTAATCCAGAAAGATATTCATTGACTAAAAATCAAAGGATAGAAAACAGTACTTCAGGCACTGAGTCCGCCAAAACAAGCAGGGGTAGTAATTTTACTCTCAAAAAGTAAACTTCAAGTTAAAACCAATCAGAAGAGACAAATAAGATCATGACATTACTAGTTAACCCAATAAAAAAAGAGATACTGGGTTATTGAGAATCCAAAAAGAGATGTTGGGTTATTGAGAATAACCCAACAAAAAGAGAGAACACGTGTAAATATGTAAGCACTGAATACTGAAGCACCTATCTTCATAAAACAAATATTGATAAGCATAAAAGATCAAATAAACACTAATACAGTCTTTGTGGGTGACAGCAATACCCATTTTTCAAAGAGATAAATCACCTAAAAAAAATCAATACAGAAATAACAGAGCTGAACCATACCCTTGAACATGGAGATAATAGATAATCTACAGTGTTCTACCCTAATACAATGGAGTACACATTCTCTGTAGCACACAGAACAGATCACACACTAGTCCAAAAAGCCTGTTTAAATAAATATAAAAGAATCAAAATCACTCCATGTTTAACATTATACCATTGTGCAATGAATCTAGAAATCAACTGTAAAAGAAACCACAGAAAATTTAGAAATAGAAGAATTAAGAATGTTGGCTCTATGAAAGACCCTGTTAGGAGAATCAATAAACAAGCTGTAGATTTGGAGAAAATATTTACTAATTATGATAGTTAATTGACTAATTGTCAACTTGAGTGGGAATGCCCAGCTGATCTGAGTTATCATGGTCACTGGAACAGTATAAAAAGAGAATGGGAGGGAAAGGTTTGAGCTGATCTTTGAAGGAACTTTGTTGTGGCAGCTTTTCTTTGGGAGAGTTTTTGGGGGGTTTTCTTTGAAAGAGCTTTGGCTGCTTTTTTCTTTTTGGGAGCGTCAATCTTCATCTTCATCTTGGATGTCATCTCCTGGCTTCCAGCACAAACCCCTCAGCCTTCCAGCTTTTCAGCCTTTTGACACAGACACTTCAGCTCCCAGCACTGGCCCTTGGGCCTTTCTGGTGCTGACCCTTTGGTCTCCCATCACAGATCTTGACCTCCTGATACAGACTTGCTAGGGACATTGCCATGACTTCATAGCCCTTGACTCGATCCTTAAGGTCTCCAGGGCACAGATGTCCTGCACTCTTCTGCATGTAAGTCTAGTGAACACTGAGCAGTACAGTACCCAACAAAGGACTTGTACTGAGAATAAAGAACTCCCAAATCTCAACATTTAACTCAAAAGTCCAATTAGAAAATAGTCAAAGTCTATGACTAAATTTCTATTTCATCAAAGGAAATATACTAATAGAAAATTTCCCTAAGAATGTTCAACTTGACCATTAAGAAACACAAAAAGCACAATAAGATAGTAATACATTGATGTTACAATATCTAGAATTTAAGAATTATGACTATCAAGTATTGAGGAAGATCAGAAAAACTAGATCACTCAACATTTCCAGCAGGAATGTAAAATGATAAAGTCATTCTAGAAAATAATTTTGCAATTTCCTGTAAAACTAAAAGTGTACTTTAAGCAGTTTTATTCATAATAGCCAAAAGCTGGAAATAATCCAAATGTCTATATAATTTACTCAGATGAAGTATAAAGGATAGACTGCTACATCCATTCCATATATGACTACTCAAGAAAACTTTGCTAAGTGAAAAGAAAACAACTTCAGAAGCTTACTTAATGTAGGGTTCCACTTATGTGGTACTTTGGAAATAGTATTGTAGATGTAGAGAAGATTAGAAGTGATGGAAACAAATAGTGGAAAATTTTGCCATAAAGGAATAGCAGGAATCAGTTTTTTGGTGATACAATTTTGTATTATGATTTTGGTGGTAGTCACATGAAGCTATATGTATGATAAAATTGCATAAACCAACGTATATATCCAGTGAGCTGGTGAAATCTGATTATCTAGATTGTGCCAATATAAATTTCCTGGTTTTGATAGTATACCACAGTTATACATAATGTCAACACAGAGATGGAGTTAAAGGGGAACAGGACCTCCCTATACATTTATTTGCAGCTTCATGTAAGTCTATAGTTATTTCCAAATTTTTTTTTTAAATAATGGCAAAAGGAAAGATTGAATCTTTGCCACTAAGATTGTCATAGATACAGGAATGTTTAGTTTGTAAGGGTGAGTTAATTCACTTCCACTGAATTCACTTTCCTAATTCCATGTTAGAAATGTTGTAGCTTTCTTTAGTTTTGACATCTTGCTGTACTTTTCCACGTGTTACAATATATTTTACAAACAAGTTTGTATTGCAGACTCTTACTCGTTTAATGTCAGATATGAAGTCACATTTGACATGAGTAATTATTTTAGGGGCAGTCATGCTCTCTAATGGAGTCAACTTGCTAACCTAAGCAGTGTCATTTTAGTAAACAACAGATGACGGCATATGCAGGCGACTGTCTGTCATTTTCACATAAAGGTGGACAGGACAGTTACAGTACAGTTTATTCAGCCGTAGAAAGCCACCTTTTTTTGACCACATCCTTTGGTTGTCCTTGTTTTTGTCATCGTTGTTGGGGGGAGGGAGTTGTTTTGTTTTGTTTATTTGGTTTGGTTTGGGGTTGTTCTTGATACTGGTGATCAAACCCAGTGGTGCTTTACCACTGAACTACATCCCCAACGTTTTTTAGTTTTTGTTTTGGGGTAGGGTTGCCCTAAGTTGCCCAGGTCAGCCTGGGAATTTTCATCCTCCTGCCCCTGGGGTAGCTGGCGTTAAAGGTGTGTGCCCCTGTGCTTGGCTAGACAACATTCTTGATGTTGCTTGTCCCCACCCTTTAGTACATGCTCTATGTTTGGTGCTTTGCTCAAACTCACTGTTTTACTTCTGCTCTGATAGTTTGCTGGCTGTGCTGTCTCTGTGGCCATGTCGGTCCTATGTATCTTTATTGCTGGTCTTTCCTGGCCCACATGGCTACCATTCTTTTGTGGTGACCCTCATAGCAGTAAACCAAGACAACCTTTTAGACATCCAGTCATACCTGAACCCACCATCCAGCCTAGGGTGGATCAAACAAAGAAAGGCATGCCAGATGAACTCCCTGTCCATATTTTCACAAAGACCACATCCTCATCAGTTCAACTAGTTATTGATGTAAAAATTTTATAGTATCGTTTATATTTACCTTCATATATTTTAATGATTATGGCAGTAGTGTTGAAAATATTGGTGAAGGATGAACTTGATAATTATTCTAATAGATAATGTGCTCCATGAATTTCTCAGTAAATTACATAAAATTATCACATTTAAATCTATATAGACTTAAAAAGACATTTTTATTAAACTTTAAAAATAATGATGTGGAACAGCGTACTATTAGAAATAATGAAAAATTTTTTTAGCTAATAAATTCCTTCTTTCCATAAATTTATTCATTTTAGATACTGCATCTTTCTATTCTTCTTCACCCATGGTTTTCTTCAAAATTGTATAGAATGTATCCTAGTTTAGGTTTTAGAACTGCTACCCAACTAATTCATGCTAGCACATTTAAATTCACTTTTCTAAATCATGTTGGCAAAAAAATGTAATTTCAATAAAACCCTAAATGTTATGCAGATATTGTTATTCATTTATGTGAGTATTTAAAAAGATGACAGAATTGCTATCTGGAATAATTTAAAGGCAAAGAAGCAACTACTAAAATATTTCATGCATCATTTAGCAATGCAACCCTTTTTTTCTCTTATTCAATCACTACTGAATTTAAATTTATTCACTTATTTTTGAGACATAGTGTCACTATGTAGATCAGGTTAGGTCTGAACTCACTGTGTGGCTCAGGTGGGCCTGGAGCTCATGGTAACTCTCCTGCCTCAGCCTCATATAGATTGCTGAGATTACAGGCATGAGTCACCACACCTGGCCTGAATTTAAGTTTAACCGTTTTGTTGGGTGTCAGTATAATCTCAGAAAAGGCATCTTGGCTGTCAACTATTTTCTACACTGTGGAAATCAGTATGAAGATTTCTCAAAAAAAAAAATTACTAGAATCAGAGGTCCCATTCAACCCACTTATATTCTCCTGGTGTCTTCCCAGAAGAATTAAAAACATGATGCCACAGCAATATATGTGCAGCCATGTTTATAGAAGCACAATTTGTAATAGCTAAATCTGGAAACAACCCAAATGCACATCAACTGAAGAATTGATTTTTAAAAACTGATCTTTTGATACAATGGATTATTACTCAACCATAAAGAAGGATAAACTTGAGAATTTTATAGGTAAATGGAAGAAGGATAAACTTGAGAATTTTATAGGTAAATGGATGCAACTCAAGACCATACACATAAGTAAAATAAATCAGATTCACACATGTAAACATTTTGTTGTCTCCCTAGTGTAATAAACAGAGTAAATATGATTCAAAATGTATAATAGATATTGTGAATTGGGAAAAAGGAACTAGGGGAAGGGAAAAGGGAAAAGTGAAAAATGCAAGTTAATTATATTATTAATGCAAATTAATTATATTACTAGTGTCTCTTGGTTCATTGAAAAAGGAAGTTTTATATTAAATTTTTTTTTTTGGTAACCGAGATCGAACTCATGACCACAAGCACCTGCTTGCAAGGCAGGTGCTTATGCTGCTGAGCTAAATCCCTGGCTTGTATCAATATTGATTGGAGAATTTTTTATGCCTACAACTTGTATTATGAGTAACTACTTTAAAGATAATATACAAGTGTATTAATTACTGTTACTGTCCTATTAGTCAATATGAAATATTGTTCTACTTCTATTAAAAAATCTTGGCTTTCATCTATTTTCTAAAAGAAATTCAGTTTGTAGAGAATTATGTTTTATGATTCAGTGTTGCCTAATTGTAAACTTTTCATTTTCTTTACAGAAATAGATACATTAAATAAAAGGTTGACAGTGTCCCAGAGAAGTAAGGAATGCCTAAAAGAGGAAATGAAAACTCTCAAGTTGTTGTCAGATGCAGCCATGTTGAAATCTCAGCAGACTGAGGCATCTCAACAACAGGAAGGAAACTTGCTAGCCAGATGCTATGATTTGGAAAAAGAAGTACTAGGTAAAGAGAATTCCTTTTTGCTGTTAATTGCAACTGGCCACACACAATAAGGAAATGTCTAAAATTTTTCTTATAATCACAAAATCTTGTCTTAATTAATTTGTCTCATAAATATACCTAATAGAAACTGTGATGATCACTGTGTGTAACTGATGTTTGCTCTCTTCCCTCCAGTTTTACTATTATTAAATGGGTGTAGTAAAGACATTTCAAGTACAAGGTAAGATTTAAGAAAAATAAAGTTGAATTTACTTTGGTGTATTACTATTTTCAATGGTTTGGTGAATCTAAATTTTTATTTTTATTTGTAATATTTTATTTCTAAAATTTAAAATTTAAATATTTTCATAATCTGTGATATGATGAGGGTCTCAAAGGCTAGAGCTGAACATACAGCAATTAATAGTGTTTGTGGTAAAAAGTCACATGACATAGTTTTAAAGGATATTTACACTTTATGCAACAGATCTATAGAACATTTTTAATAGTCTAATTCAGTATTTTTTTATTATTTAAAGAGAAACAAAAACATGTAAAGGGTAGAGGTAATACAGAATTCCAAAAAAAAAAGATAAACAATAAGAAATCACTAGTTAATAAATTACATATTGTCCTCTTAAAAATAGTTGTTCAAGTTACAAAATTAAAGTATACAAAGTAGATAGTCAAACAGTGAGAGTGTAAACAGCTACGTGTGTATGAATCTCTGCATGTATTTCTATACTTTCTGTATTAGAGGGAAAAAACAAAACTTAGCAAGACAAAACAGAACAAATTCCTATAAAAACAGGAAACCAAAAAGTCGTATAAAACCACAGTACCAGGTGCTCTACAATGATTATTGTGTTATTTCTTATTATCTTCAATAGAATGTCTGTATCATCAGGCATAATTCAATATAGCAGTATAATTGAGTATAGCAGTAAATAACAATATTAGTAAAAATAAAACATTGTAGACAGTATAAAACTTCAAAGGCAGGTAATAAGCAAACCAGAGTGGATATTCTAGTGACTCTTGTTATCTTAAGTGCAGTTGCCTATACTCTCAGACTTGATACTATCAATCATAACAGCTTTGAATAAAATCTATCAATACAAAACAGTGATCCAACAAACCAGATTCAATTACGATCATTCATGGTAAAACAGTGTAGGTTTTACAGAGCTTTAGATTAAGTTAATAGGAAATTAAGGATGATTACCATACTATATCCTGTTATTTTCGGGATTACTGTCTGTGCCCTTAAATCTAGTACAGGTAGAATGACTGTACTAGATAATACAGGGAAGGGGGCAGGGACCTGCACTGTAACCTGTGTGGAGGAAGCCAGGGTCATGACAGGAGAGAGAGGCAGGAGGAGGCCCCCAGCCCAGAACCCTAAGAGCACTGATCCAGGAGAAGGAAAAACAAGGGAGACTGAGGGCAGCAAACATACAATATCAGACATGGCTTCAATGGACATTAAGAGAGATGCATACATCTAAGCAGAGTAATGTGAGTACATCTAAGCAGAGTAGTGTGAGTAATGTGGGTTTTAAATCCTGGTGCACTATTAACAATATAGTGTATTAAGGCCATCTATATTAGAGTTCCTAGTTATCTTTCTCTGCCTCATTTCTGCTATGCTATTTTTCTGCTTTTGTTTGTCTAGTTTTCTCTTTCATTCTACTGCATGCCCCACTCACTGAGGCCTTTCTGCCACTGTTCCTAAAATCCTGGTATTTTTTTTTTCTCCCTCTAGAATGTCCTTCAGTATTCTCTGTAGGGTTGGATTGGTGGTCACAAACTCGCCCAGTTCCTCTTTGTCATGGAAATATCTTGTTTCTCCATTAATTTCTAGTGACAGTTTTGCAGGGTACATCAATCTGGGCTGCAGGTTATTTTCTTTCAGGGCTTGGAATACTTCACTCCAAGCTCTTCTTGATCTGATTTGAGAAGTCAGCTGTGATTCTGATGGGCTTACCTTTATAGGTAAATCTGTGTTGAGAAGTCAGCTGTGATTCTGTTGGGCTTACCTTTATAGGTAATCTGTTTCTTTTCTCTGACAGCTTTTAATATTCTGTTTTTATATTGAATTTCTGGCAACTTGATTATTATATGACTGGGTGTAGATCTGTTTTGGTTGTAGGTGACTGGAGTTCTGTATGCCTCACATAACTGAATGTCATTTTCTTTTCCCATGCTTGGAAAGTTTTCCTTAATTATTTCTGTGAATAACCTTTGTAATTCACCCTGTATATATTCCTGCTTCTTTGTTCACATTTCTTATTTTTAAATTGTAGATTCTCTTGTCATCTTCTAGCCTTTGTATTGTTACTACCTGTTTCCTTGTTATTTTTAAGAGATCTTTCCTTTCATGATTACACATTGCAAACTTGTCTTCAAGTTTTGATAGTCTATCCTTAGTTTCTTTTAAGGAGTTTTGCAACTTTCAATGGAGTTTTTAATTTCCTGGTAGTCTCTTTGAATCTGCTTCATGTATTCTATATTTTCTTGATATTCTTTATCGAATGTTTCTCTTCTTTTTGTGTGTTCCTCCCTTCTTTCATCTGTATCATCCTGAGATATGCTTCCTGAGAGCATTTCTTTTATTACTCTACTCATATCCTGCTTTACCTGATTTAATATTTCAGTATTGAGCTTGTACACAAGGTCCCAAAGATATCTTTTAATGTCCATTGAAGCCATGTCTGATGTTGCATGTTTGCTGCCCTCAGGCTCCCTTGTTTTTCCTTCTGGATCAGTGCTCTCAGGGTTCTGGGCTGGGGGCCTCCTCCTGCCTCTCTCTCCTGTCATGACCCTGTCTTCCTCCACACAGGTTACAGTGCAGGTCCCAGCCCCTTTCCCTGTTGGCCACGTTTCCTCCAAAGCATGCTGGCGAGGGCCCTCCGCCCTCTCCTGACTGCTCTTGTCACTGAGGTGTAAGCAGCAGCTGCCTATGCCTGCCCCTCCCCACCAGGCCAGCCAAACTTCAGATGCCTTCATCCCGTTAGTGTGTGCTAGGCACAGGGAATCAATTTGGGATGGCTCACTGGGTCCTGGCCAGGCGCGTGGCCCAGTCCAAGCAAATCCTACGAATTTGCTCTTGGGAGGGAGGAACCAACTGAAGTCACTGTTGCTCCCAATTCAGGCTCCTCCTGCCTGATTCCAACATGTCATCCATTTGGTCGTGCCCTTCCCTTTGGGGGGGTCTCATTCCCAGCACTGACCGTGGATTAATGAAGGTCCATTCACCAGCTCCACTCTCTGTTGGGCTCACCAACCCCCGACTTCAGTGCTGCCGTTCTTCCTGTGAGTGGCAGTGGGAATGAGTTTGGGTGGCTCTGCCAGCTGGTGCGGATTCAAGCTGGTGAAAACTTGGCGGGTCACCATGAAAACACTGTGTCCCATAATTTTTAGCTGTTTCAGTTGTAGTCCCAAAGTATTTGATGAGCTTTTTTATGTTTTAATTTCTTCCTGTGTCAAGAGGATCTATCTCCCTCTGTCTGGGTCTCTCCAGGGTGTTTTATTCTGGCATATGAGTTGCTTTTCCTGGGAGGCTTTGTATTTTGCTGCTCACTGATTGGCCATCTTGTCTTCTTCCTATAGAACATTTTTATCCTGCAAAACTGAAACTTTATACTCACTAAACACTAATTTCCTCTCCCTGCCCACTCTTGTCAGCCACCTATTTACTTTCTGTTTCTATGAGTTTAATCTGAGTTTAACTTTTAGATTCTACATATAAGTGAGATTATTATTTAGTCTCTGACTTGTTTTACTTAGCTCAGTATTGTCCATCTTCATCCATATTGTCACAAATATCAGGATTTCTTCTTTTTATGGATGAATAGCATATCAGTGTATATATAAATGTGATATTTTCTTTTATTTATTTGTCAGTGGACATTTGGGTTGTTTCTACTTCTCCACTATTATGTGTAATGCTCCAATAAAATGGGCATACACATATCTTTTTAAGACCTTGCTTTGAGTTCTTCTGGATATATATATACCTGGAGTTGGGATTGTTGGGTCATGTGAGCAACACCCATACTTCTTATATCATTAAGTATATAGTGCCCTTATCATTTAACATTTCCACCAAAAGGGTGTAAAAGTTCTAGTTTCTTTGTATCTTCATCAACAGTTGTTATTTTCTATTGGTCATTTAAATATCTTCCTTGGTAAATTATCTGTTTAAGTCCTTTGCCCATTTAAAAAATCCAGTTATTTGGGCTTTTGTTGTTGCTATTGTTGAATTACAGAAGTTCTCCATAAATTCTAGATGTTAACACCTTATCAGATACAAGATTCTCCCTTTTCACAGATTGCCTTTTCAATTGTTGATTGTATTTTTGGTGTGCAAAAGTTTAATATAGTCCTTTTTTGTGTTTTTGCTTTTGTTGCCTGTGCTTTTGTTACCATACCTAAAACAAGCATTGTCCAATTCGGTGTTCTAAAATTATTCTGTGTCCTTCTAAAAATGAATACTATGTTTTAGTCAATCTTCTGTTTTCCTAAATGAAAAGATTAAAATTATTTTGGGGGCATCTTGGGCAAGGCTTCCAAATTTCTCTTTACCTCCAAGGTATGAATGCCTTGGCAGCAGGTCTGTATTTGGGTCTTCCCCTGGAGATAGTAAAGAGTCACTGTAAGTTGGTCATGAAGAGAATGGCACAATAAAAGCAGTGTTTTAGAATAATTAGTCTTCTAGTAACAAATGAAAAGGTTTCATATATCATAATGGGATAGGAACATTTTGCAAAACAGACAAATCTGAAGAGAAACTGGTGCTAGAAGAGAAGAAAAGGAGTCATCATGTAAATTTTTGTAGGAATGTGAAATCAGATAAATAATGTGAGATCAGATAAAATTTTTAAATGATAAGGTGAATTATCCCTTATGTGATTATCACTTAAAACCTAAAATGAACTCTTCTATGAATTACTTATTCAAAGATTTTGGCAGTTTTCAATTATGTTATCAGGGTTTCTCTTTATAATTTTTCAGTTTGTGTAGTATAGAGTTAATTATCCTTCACAATCAATTATTTCTAATTTCTAATTTGTCTGATGACTTTTTTTGTTTGATGACTTTTTATGGTAAATTTCACCATGTCAAAAGTTTTCATTTTCATATATTCAAATGATCTGTATTATTTCTGAGTTCTAGTTAAAACAGTCCCATTCCTAGATACAATAATACATAAAATCTGCTGGGTTTTCTTTCATTTAAGTCACTAACATAAATTTTTTTTTTTTCTTGTGCTGCTTCTGACATGGAACTCACAACCTCACGTTTACAGAGTGGGGCCTTAGCCAACTGAGCTAAAGCAGGGAGCACAAAAAATTAATTTTTGTATGGCATGAGATTTAAGTGGTCTAGTTTTTGACCCTTTTCCAAAGGGATGTATCACTCTTATATATAAATCCATTCTTTTCCTACGTACTATAACCACTATCATATGTTAAAATTTATTATGTACTAGCATCTGTTACCATGTTCTCTTCTGCTTTACTAATTTATTTCATATCATTAAAATAATACTGATTTTAATATTATAATGACTTATTAGTATATTCTCATCGGTGCTTTTTCTTTTTTCACTGTTCTTACTTTTAAATATATATTTCATAGGAATTTATTTTTCCATTTGAACTCTAAGAGTTTTTTTTTACCTTTAATCCAAAAGACTGACAGATCGCTAGTAAAAGTTTTTTTCTCTCTAATCTTTATACCTTTCTGATGTATTCTTTTATTCTTCTACATATTTATTCTTCCATATAAACTTTAAAATAACACTATTTAATTTAAATCCTCACAGAATTTCTAATTAAGTTGCATTAAATTTTAGAGAATTCACATTTTTAGTAATATTATCTTTTATTACAGAAATCTCCTCATTCAAGAATACGATATGTGCACCAGAAAAAAAAAAAGAATATGCTATGTATTCCATTTCCCTATATGTTACTTTATGTTCCTTAATCAAATTTTATAGTTTTATTCAAATATTTTATTTTACCACTCTTGCTAAATTCATGCTGCCAGTTTAAAAAAATGAATAATTAATTTTATTTTAAATTTTATTCCTTTCCTCCCCATATCCTTTTTTTAGTATATGCTCAGGATATGTAACAATTACATTCATCTTGGGGAATTGGTATGTATAGTGCATCTTAATCATTTTCACTTTCCTTCCCCGTTCCACTCCCTCATCTCAACCCATCCCCACCCTCACTTCCCGTCTGCACACAGTCTCACTCCCTGTTTCCTATTTTCTATCTTCTCTTTTGCACTTTAGGTGATTTATATTTTGGGTTGTCATATAAGAGAAATCATGCAATATTTAACCTTTTCTGTTTAATCCATTTCACTCAGCATTATGGTCTTGAGGTACATCCATTGTCCTACAAGTGACTGAAATTTGTCCTTTTTTGTATAACTGAGTGGTACCCCATTATGTGTAGATACATTTTTATTATTTGCTCATCTGCTGATGGACCTCTGGGTCACTTAAGTGATTGTTATGAGTGGTGTTGCTCATAAAATAGGCATGCATGTGTCACTGTAATATGTCTCAACTTTTTGGAAGATACTCAGCAGAAGGGTAGTTGAGTCAAATGGAATTTCTGTTTGTAGTTTTTGAGGAGTATATTGATTTCCATGGTGGTTGTATCAATTTATATTTCCTCTAGCAATGTAAAATGTTTCTTTTCTCCCACATTCTCACCAACATTTTTTATTATTTGATTTCTTTTGTTTCTTTTTTATTAACATTAATTTTTTCAAATTTTATTTTATTAGTACATGCTTTCAGTACATGCATTTTAAAATCATCCTGGGGAGTTGGTACATGTACATAATACAACTTGTTTCTTTTTTTAACCTCCTTTCCTTCCCACTTTGTCTTTTAGCTCCTCTTTCCCCTTTTTGTTCTTATTGATACTGTTCATCTTAGTTCATGTTTATGGCATATGTCACATTCATTGAGGTTACCAGGACTTTGTACCTGGTGTATCTTCACTGTTTCCCCATCCTCTCTCCACCACCCCTCACCTTTTATACCCTTTTGTACACCTTCCCATCTGTAAGAAATCCATCCCCCTTGTTTTATCCTTCTTTTATTTTTCTTAGCTTGTATTTTACCTTACTCAGATGAGAGATACCATATTGTATTCAAATTTGTGTGTCTGTCTGATTTATTTCACTGAAATCATATTTGACAGATACATCTGTATTCCTACAAATGTCTCTAATGTGCCCTTTTTTAACTGAATAATATTTCACTATACATAGATACAGTGCCACATTTTCTTTATTCAGTCATCTGTTGATGGGTATACTGGCTATTTCCAGAATTTAGCTAATATAAGTTGCATTGTTGTAAACAACGTAGCCCTTCTTTCCGGAGTAAGATGGGATGTCAATGTTGTTTTGATTGGCATTTCTCTTATGGCCAGAGATGTTAATTTTTTTTTTTATTTTAAAAAGAATAAAACCAAACAAAATAAAACAGAATAAAGCCAATCAAATCAAAACTGTGTAAGTGATACAGGACTTCAAAACAAGATAATAGGAAATCAACAATGCCTCCCATAATGCCTCTTATCTTCAAAGTAGATGTCTATACCATCAGACATAATAAAATAAAATCAAACAAAACAGAACAATAAAATCAATCAAAACACAAGAAAGTGATATAGCACTTCAAAACAAGATAATAGGAAATCAATGATGGCTACTGTAATATATCTTGTTAACTTTGAAATAGCTGCTCATACTGTCAGATATAATAAAATCAATTAAAACAAAACAGAATAAAACCAGACTAAACAGAACAAAGAAAATGATACAGGGCTTCAAAACATGTAATAGATTAACAATGGCCACTGTCTTCCCTTTTTAGACATTTCTTCCCCTTTCACTTTCATAATACCTATTGTGCATTTTGGATCCCACTAACTCCTTCAGTTATTTATGCTAGGGAGACAACACAATGTTCACCCATGTGACTCTGAACCATTTCACCCATGAGCATGATCTCAAGTTGTATCCATTTACATACAATAGCCTCAAGCCTTTCTTTCTCTATAGCTGAGTAGCTTTCCATTATATAAAAATGCCATATCTTTCTTATCCATTCTTCAGTTGACAGGTAAGCTACCCCTACTTTTTTCTGGTTCACTGTCACATAAAGAATTGTCCTCTCACCTTTGATTTTCAGTCTATGAATTTTCTTTTGAGTTAAATGTGTTTTTTGTATAAAATATACTGATAGATCCTATCTCCTGATCCATTCTGCCTGTGTTTCTTTTTATTGGTGAATTGAGACCATCTACATTAATGGTTATGGCCAACATGTACTAGCTTGTCTCTCCCATGCATTTTTCCTGCCATTGGCTGCCTACTTTTCCCCTCCATTCAATTGTCTGCCCTGCTCAATGATCCTCCGCTGTCACTGCTCTTGGGACCATCATCATTTTTGTCTTTGTCTAGAATATCCTTAAGCATTCTCTATAGCGTTGGTTTGGTGATTATGAATTCCTTCAGTTGTTCTTTTGTCATGGAATTATCTTGTTTCTCCATTAATTTTGAGAGTTTTGCAGGGTACAACAATCTAGGTTGGAAGTTGTTTTCTTTCATGACTTGAAATAATTTATTCCAGCCTCTTCTTTACTTGATGGTTTGTGTTGAGAAATCTGTCATGATTCTGATGAGTTTTCCTTTATCTTTTTCTTTTCTCTAACAGCTTTTAATATTCTGTCCCTGTGTTGAATTTCAGGGATACTGATTAATGTATGTCTGGGTGTAGATTTATTTTGGTTATGGGTAGCTGGCATTCTATATGCCTCACTTATCTGTACGTCATGTCCTTTTCCCATGTTTGGGAAACTGTCTGCTATTACTTCTGTAAAAACACTTTTTATGTCATTTGTGTTGACTCCTTTTTCACTGACGCCTATTATTCTTAAGTTATTTTTCTTTGTGTCATCTTGCAGCCATTGAATTGTTATTTCCTGGTTCCTTGTTATTTTTAAGAGCTCCTTCCTTTTGCCATCACAAGTTGCAAACCTGTTCAAGGTCTGAAAATCTGTCTTCAGTTTTTTTCAAGTGGTTTTTGTCAGCTTTCAATAGAGTTTTTAATTTCCTGGATATCTCTTTGAATATGATTCATGTGTTCTAAATCTTTTTTATATTGTTCATTCAATGTTTCTCTCATTTTCCTATGCCCCCCTATGTTTTTATCCATATCTTCTTTAGGTAACACTCAGCAATTCTTTTATTATGTTTTTCATTTCTTCTTTTACCTGAGATAGTATTTCTGTTCTGATTTCTTTTATAGTCTCATGAAGTTGTTTCTTTACTTCAGTTGTCATCACTTCAGAAACTTCAGGTGTGGGACTCCTGATCTCTTCTGTGTTTACATCTCCTGGCCTTGCTCTGCTTGGGTTGGAGGCCAGAGACTGCCTTTTGCTTCTTCATCTTGACATTTTCCTAGGTTCTTCTAGACCTAACCAGTGCTGGCTATGGGTATTTGATGGTGGATTGGGTGTGCTGGTGCATGCACTGGCTCCCTGAGGCGGCTGGAGTGTGCATGAGGGCAGGGCTGGCCACTGCCTCCTGGACCTGAGCTGGTTACTGACTGGAAGCGAATGTAACCATTTTTACAAAATATTAATAATGGAAACTAATGGCTTTTCTTAATACTTAGTACATGATCAATTCTTGTAATATTTCCTTTGAAATATGAAGCAAAATATAGTTTTCTACTTGAGAATCCTGGCAAACACCCTACAAAGTAGGTGCTATTATTATATCAATTCTATAAATAAGGAGACTAAGACCTAAATAAGTTGAATGAGCTTTCCAAGCTAATAAATATTGATGTCAAGCTTTGTACCTAGGCAGTACAATTCAAATGCTTACTCTCTTTTCTACCATGTCATGTGTCACATGGTTGTTGACATTTATCAATCATTAACTATTCATCAGATGCTGTGCTAAGTATTGGCATACATTATCACATTTAATAACCTAGAGGGCTAAATACCAATATTATCCTCTTTATACTAGTGATGAAATTCAACCGTATGCATGTAATTTGATTTAGAATACAAAGTTAGATGTCAACAAAGATAGAATATGTTTTAACAATGACAAAACTCAGATTAAAGTAATTAAATGTCCCATTTTGTTTGTGACTGAAGCCATCTAAATAGTGTTGAATACTCTTTCCAGTGGATATTGACAGTTTGGAATCTGGAAATCATTTATTCAAGGACACCTGAGGGAACTGGAAATGTATAACATTTATAAGAAAAGGTGCCACCCTGTTTCAATGGCTTGCCATGTAGAAAACAGAGAAAAAAAATTAGTCTTTTTTTCCCCCAACCATTCCAACCAAGAATAGACTTCTAACAATATGGGGGTACCTTATAAAAAAAAACTGGCCCAAATCTGAATGGCCAACTTTCAGGTATATTCAAAAAAGATTTCCAGATTTGATGAGAATTTAGATAGTTTAGAACTCTAATATTCTAAAGGTTCAAATACTTTATTTTACTAGTAGATATATTATAAGGAATTAATAAGTCAACTCATAACTGTGAGAATATGCATGTTGTATTCAAACCAATTTCTTATACCTGTAACCTGAAATAAATCAACATAATATATGAAGTTTTGATTGTATGATACAGAAAAAGCAAAATATGGCAAGCTCTGCTTCAGAGTTACTTTTGAGTTCCTTAGAAAATTGAAAATCTCCATATCTTGAACTTTCCTCTTTACTTGGAATTTACTATACCAGATGCTAGTAATGCTGGAAATATAGTTGTGAAATTCTTTAATGTATGAATAATAGATTCTTATGGATGTTTTAGAGTTTAGCTTTGACCTCTCAAAATAAAACACTATCAAAATTAAATATTATGAATATTTATAAGATGAAATAAAAATAAAACTATTAAGGTCAATTTTCACATATTAGATTATCAAAACTCAAAGGTGTGGTAGCAAATTATATTGGTGAGATACTCACATTGCTAGGGAGACTGTAATTTGGTACAGCTCCTATACTGAATAGTTAATATCTGTCTGAAATACAAATGCACCTCCTTTTGATCTTACAGTTTTATTTCTGGGCATTAACATATAGTTATGCCTCCTAGTAAGTCAAATAATGGATGTAAAAAGTCATTTATTGAGGCCAGGCCTGTGGCACATGCCTGTAATTCCAGCACTCAGGAGGCTGAGGCAAGAAAATCATAGCAAATTTGAGAGTAGCCTTGGCTACGAAGTAAGATAAAGGCCAGTCTGAACTGCATAGTGAGACCCTGTCTCAAAAAGATTAAAAAAAAAAGTCATTCATTGAAGCACAGTAATAATAAAAAAGAGAAAGCAACCTAAAAGTTCATAACAGGTGACTGATTAAATTAATTGCACAGTACTCAAAACAGAATTCATGCAGCTGTAAAAATAATGAATAAATTCCTTATGTATTGGTGTAGAGAGTTTTCCGAATTATATTATCATTTAAGGAAATCAGGACATAGAACATTATATATATTCCATGGTATAATTTGTGTTAAAAGAGGATATAAAATAAATGTATTCATATTCACATTATGTAATTTTTCTATTTTGGGTGTATTTCGATGATTTTAGCTATTTGAAAGTATAGGAAATATTTACCTATAATAAGAAAATAAGATAATAGAAATTAGGTCAATGATAGGTAAATGGAATAAGGCTTACAGGATTCTGTAATTTGAGACTTACAGAAAAAATATTAAAAGATAATATAGAGTTCTAATATGCCACCTGCCACAGACATAATTTCCCCCATTGTTAACATCTTTCATTAGTATAGCATCTTTGTACAACTAGTAAACCAATATTGACAATTGCTATCAAGTTCATTTTTTCTTTTTGCATTTCCTTAGTTTCTTCTCATGTGCTTTTTTCTGTTTCTGGACCCCTTCCATTACACCATGTTATGTTTAGGTGTGATGTCATCTTAGAGGCTCCTCTTTACTGTGACGGTTTCTCAGATTTTTCTTTGTTTTTGACATTCTTACAGCAGTTTGAAGCAGTAACGAGTCAGGTATATTATAGGATATTACTATTTCTAATTCCATTAGAATTATCTGTCTTTCTCATGATTACAGTGGAGTCGTGAGTTTGGGGAAGGAAAAGCACAAAGGTGGAAGGCCCTTTTCATTATATCTTGTCAGGAGTGGAGTACTGCCCACATGATTTGTGACTGTTGACGGTGACCTTTATCACCCAGCCACAGCAGTACTTGTCTGATTTCTCTACAGCAAAATTAATCTCCTCCTCCTTTCCATACTGTCTCCTTGGAAGTCTTTGTGTGCATACCAGACTTGAGAGGGAAGTTCTGTTCCCTCTTCTTTAAGGAGAAAAATTATAATATATAATTTATTTGGAATTAATCTGTGTGGGAAAGTCACTATTTATTATTGTTTGAGTATAGACTTATGAATATTTATTTTACAGTCCAGCTATAATCCAATACTACTGTTTTTCTTTTGCAGTACAGAGATAAAACTCAGAGTGTCACATATGCTAGGCAAGCATTCAATCTCTGAGCGACATCTCCAGCCCCTTTAAAATTTTCTTTTGAGACAAGGTCTTGCTAAATTCACTAGACTGGCCTGAAGTAGTACTGCCCTAACCTTCTAATAGTTCATGTACCACTGTACCTTGCCTACTTCATTAATTTTTTTTTGCTACAGTGTTCTAGCTTTGGCTCTTCCAGTTCTTTCAGTTGGCTGGTGCATCCTGCATCCTTTAAATATTCCTAACAATCTAGAATGTTTTTATTCTGACACTACAGGAAAAGGTCACCTGATACATTTCTACCCTGGTGCTAGAATCAGCTACTCTCCAAAGAACTCTAATTCCACTTATTAGAAAATGGTATTCCAAATCAAGAACTAGCTACCAGGTGAACTTATAAATACTGGGGTGTTATTTCTTTTCTTTTTTTTTTTTTTACTGGGGATCGAACTCACAACCTCACACTTGGCAGGCAGGTGCTTATGCTGCTGAGCTAAATCCCCATCCTAGGGGTGTTACTTCTTTTTGCACACTCAGCTGAGAGCTCTTTTCTAAATATTTGTTCATCTATTATTTGTGTATCCTAGCTGTGTAGTAATGTCTTCTGTATGTTTCCTCACTGTTTTGTCTACTACCTCCATTATCTGATTAGTTATAGTTTCTGTGGTTCCTCCCATCAGGTCATTGATCTATTTTTTAATCTTCTCTGTTAGCCCTTCAAATAATGTAGCCCATGGCTTTTGCTTTTTTCCTAGTCAGTGCCCATGGATGAGCTTTCTACCTCCATTAAGGATAAAAACAAATTCAACAGTATTACATAGAGTTAATTATCTAAAGATTTATAAAGCTTAATGGTCATCTATTAAAATGATAGGGGGCTGGGAATAGGGAAATGCCAAAAGAAAACTTAAACAATGGAAGATGAGAACAAAGAGAAAAAAGAAAGCAAATGATCCTATCGTGTAGTAGAAGGATATTTATAGAATTAGATAAAGATAACAACAATGTCAACAACAAAATGGAAACAGAAGATAAAAGAAAAAGGGGAGAAAAGGAAATAGTATGGAGAATGAAAAAAATGTTTTTCTATTTATTTTTTCCATAAATGACATGGAGACAAAAGGAAAAAAGAAAGGATACAGAGAAAAAAGAAAAAAGGAATAAGAAAAAAAAGCAAAAAGCAGTAAGAAAATGTGTCCTATAATTTTGAACAGCTGGTTTCCTGCTAGGATCCCCAGTTTTGGAGTCTGCAGGCTAGGGCAGTGTCCATCCTGAGACATGCCTTGGTCACACTGGTGGATAGGCATTCAGACCTCAGATCTGGATGTAGGCAACAGGATAAGGTTCAAGTACTTAACGCCAGCAGTCACTGTCAGACCCAGCCTTCTCAGTGTAATTCAGGCCAGGCCTGGTTTCTTACCACTGGGCACAAACTTCTCAGGGGCTCTCTTTCTGACTGTCCACGGATGTCTCTGTGACTATCTCTCACCCCGTTCTTATGAAGGGCTTTACTGGGAGCCCTGAAATGAAGTTGTGCCAGGAGTGCTCTCAGAATAAAACCGGTGCTGTTTTTGCAGTGCACAAAGACTGTGGGCTCTGCTACCCTTTTTTTTGGATCTCCAGTCCTGGGCCCTTCATTTGCCTGTGGCAAGACTGGTTCCCCTCCCTGCAAGTTGTGAGAGCCAGGGAGAGTCTTTCTTTGCTCTGCATTAGGAACTGTCCAATCTCTTTGTAGTTTCTAATTTTTTCTGTCAGTTCCCTCCTGATTCCCCGTGATCTGGTTCTCTTTTTCTCTTTAACAACTTGCTATTTTCCAGTGTCTAAATTCCAGATCTTAGGGGCTGGGGATTTAGCTCAGCAGCATAAGCCCCTGCCTTGCAAGTGCGCAGTCGTGAGTTCAATCCCCGATACCAAAAAAAAAAAAAAAAAAAGTAAATTCCAGATCTTGGAAAGCCTACCTTTTGCTACTAGATCTACCACTCTGCCATTTTATTTTCCAAAAATTCTTTGTTGTTCATTATTACATAGGTTTTAATGGCAAAGTTTCCCTTCATATCACTATATAAATTATTATTACTGTATTTTGTAACTCAAAAATGTTTGTTATCAAGCAATCTCCTTCCAAATTTGTATTCAGGAAATAATTTAGAAATAGAAAATTATTTTATGTTCAAAGATCATATATATATATATATGTGAAAGATTAGAATTACAGTAATTTATGCCTAAAACTAATGAAATGGGCAAGAAATTATCACATATCAACATTAGGAACATTATACAGACTTCAAAAATATCAATAGGGACATTGGAAATCAACCCAGGAACATTACTTATGATTATGTTACATAGTGAAAAAATTTCAAAAAATTGTATAATTGTAATTTGGTTTAAATACATGTATTTGTGAATAGAAATGTTAAAGAATATGGAGATATGAAAATAAATTTTAGGATGATGAAAATAGGAGTAATATTTCCCTTTTTTAAAATGTCTGATGTTGTTAAGCACTAAATAAACTTTTTTTTTTAAAATTTTATTCTGAAGGTAGTAGAAATACAACAGAGCAAGACAGAACAAAGCCAATCGAGACAGTGCAGTGAATTTGATACAGAACTTCATAGCAGGTTACCGGGATAACAGCACCAGGTAGGCTTACAGGAAACACTACTGGGCATACTCCTGGCTCAAGCCAGAGGAAGGCACTCACCAAGAGGGCAGGCGAATTGCTTCTTTGTGCAGCCTCCTGGGTTCCAGCATGGCCATGGCCTAAGTAAACTTTATTTAAAGATGTAATAATCCTGACCCGCCTTTCTGGTGAACAGCCATGGCTCTAGTAAGCTGCAGGCCAGCCTGGAAGAGAACCAGTCAGCGTCTCTTGAGATCCAGCCATGTTGGAACTCAGGGCACTGAGCAAGAAAGCAACACGCCCAGCTTCCTGGTAAGCAGCCGTGGCTGGAACAAGCTGCAGGCTAGCCTGAAAGAGAACTAGTCAGTGTCTCCTGTGAGCCTAGGGATCATTCCACGCCCTCCCACCTCCCCCACCCCTGTTAGCAACTGGGAGCCAGAGGTCTGAGCATCTCTTGGGAGGATGACCATGTCCTGCAATATAGCAAATATGGAGGATTTCGTTCTATCATCTCTTTGAAGGCAAAGATTATTTTCAGTGTTATGCTTTGTTCTGATCGTTTTGCTCTATTCAATATTCTGTTTTGATAGGTTTTATAATGTTCTGTTTTTGGTTTGGTTTTGCTGAACCTGGTTGAATGGACAACTATTGTGAAGATAATGAGATATACTATGGTACCTATAACTGTTACCTCATATCCTACTGTACCAGTTTCACTGCATTGCCTCAGTTGGCTTTGTTGTCTTGTTCGGTTGTATTTTATTACCTTCAAAATTAAAAAAAAAATTGCAAAAACAGACAAAAAATGTAATAATCCAGCATATCTTTTAAGACTTAGCTCACATTCTACCTCCTACAGTAAAAACCTACTCAAAACAATGTGGTACTAATTCACCACCATATTTGTACTCATTAAGCCTCACCTTCATTAAGTATAGTGTATTCAAGTCGGCAGTACAGGTGGAGGTTCTGGTCTGTTCACTCTTCATATAGATGTTGTACAGTTACATATATAACACATACTCTTCTAAAAGGTAGTTTAACTACAAACTAATTCCGAGCTTCATTTTTTTGCTGCTAGTTTTGCATAGATTGACTCTATAGGTAACACCCATGTTACATTAGCAAAAAAAATTTAAAGCTGTTACATTTTTAGGTTAAAACCACATAAATTGGGTAAGTATGAGTTTATTAGAGTTACTCTCAACTAGTAATGACAAATACTGCTTCCTACATACCTATAATTAGGGCACCCAGTTGTTCATTTTTAATCAATAATAACTTTATTCATTCCCATGTCAGTATGCAAATTGTAAAAACATTTAGAAAAATACTCATAAATGTACCTCTTACATCATCCACAAATATGTTTTTTGGTTTGTTGATTAAATTGCACCAAAACAGCATTTCTTTCCCACTCATTTTTCAGATGTGTTTATAGTACTTCAGGAAGGTACTGTGCTTTGAATTTAAGACATGTCACAAAGACCCATGTGATATAGGATTGGTCACCAGCCCCAAGTGCTTTTGGAGGTTGCTAGAATGGGGCCTTGTAGGAGGAAGTTAGGACACTGAGGACCCTTGGAGAGAAGATTGGGATCATGGCCCCTTACTGCCTCTCCCTTTGCTTCCCAGCTGCCACGAAGTACACAGACCATCTCTGCCCTGTGCCCAATGCCATGATTTACTATGTCACTACAGCCAAATGAACATCGGCTGGAGCCTCTGAAACTGTGAGGCAAAACAACCGTGTCCTCCTTTTAAGTTGATTATCTTAGATATTTTATCACAAAAATGGAAAGCTAACCCAGAAAGTTATGGAATCACAAGTTTAGGAAAGACAGCAAAGTTACTATCTCAGTTTTCACAGTGTTGTGTATCAAACTTGGTCTGCCTATTCCTCTCTCCCCTCTGGGATCCATGAGGGACTTTTCCCACCTCCAAAGCTTGTCCCTTCACTCTGCTTCTCTTACCTACTCATTTTCTGTTTGTCATAATCAGATTTCATCTCTACTGATGAACATGTTTGCTATCGTCTTACCACAACTCATGGTTGCCATTTGTTGGCCCTGTGCTATGTTCTCAGATCTTTTCTTTTCTATCTTCACTTCACATCGCTTCTCTTTTCCCCTTCTTCCCTCCCTTCTTCTCTGTCAGTCTCTCTGTCCTCTGTCTCTCTGTCTCCCTCTCCCTTTTCTTCTTTTTGCAAATATTTATTGGGTATCCACCTTATGCCAACCAGTAGGCTTTGTCTTCTCTTTGACTTCTGATGTCTTCCCAGATCTTCATGCGCTTTCACAGGACTTCTTACCTCCTAGCTCACACCAGTTCCATGTCCAGGAATTCTTAACTAACAATTTCTTGACAGGGTATTTTGTCCTCAGTACTAACAATATTTTATAAATTTTCTAGCCCTGTTGATGGTGCCATTCAAATCATTTTGTTTTTATTTCTCTACCATATTATGACATTTGCTCATAATTTTTCATGAACTTCCATCATATTTAACCTACTTTCTTTTAATGCTTGCTAATTTTTTTTGTACTAGTGAAGATCTGTAAGACTATTATCTTGATATTATCATCTATAGCTTTTCTATGTTATCAATCTAGAAATCATGTCACTTTTTGTTTTTTATTGGTACTGGGGATTGAACTCAGAGCCTTGTGCATGCTCTTGGCAAGCATTCAACCACTGAGCTACAGTCCTAGCCCCATGTTACTTTTTTTCTTTTTCTTACTTTTTTTTTCTTCTTCCTTTCTTAAATCTGATTCTAAGGATTTACATGTTTAGACTTCTTCCTAAAGCTATTTTGCCAGCTTCCCAGTTGTAGAACCAATTTTGACTGTTAAATATTACAATAAACTTCCTTCCTAGTACTGACTCGAATTTCTATGTAGTGACCTGTTATTGAGACCCTCAGTTGTGCCTTATTCTTTCTTAGTTTCTCTCTCTTAATAAATTAGTTAAAACATTACATTGTTTTCTGACCAACCTGAAATATATTTCCTTATATCTTGAATAATCTAGCACCATTTTGTTTTTTATATTGTTTAAAATGTTCCAGTGTTTTATATACCCACATATCTTAGTTTTAAATTTTTCTTACAGTAAACCTTTATCTTTCTCCATTTTAACCCTCTGTGCTATCTTCCAGCCCTCACCCACGGTATTCCCTACCACTGTGTTGTTAATTAAAAGCATTCTAGGCCAAAAATCAGAAGATGATGACCCTGCCCCACATTGGTCAGGCGACCCTGGCATGTCGTCTGTCCTCAGGGTGTGTCCATGCCCAGCTAACCAGTGGGCCAGAGTAAGACCTCAGAAACCTTTTCCAGCTCTTGATGCCATTTTCTTGTTCCTGGAGTTAAATAAATGTGCACATTTCTACATTATATTACTTTTTTCTTTTAAATGACCAGTGAACTATTTAAACTTTGATTCAGCTATATAGTTTTTATGATTATTACTTTTCTAAAATAAAAACGTTTAACTTAGCACTTTGGGGAGCTGAGGGAGGAGTATTGCAAGTTTGAGCTCGGCCTAGGAAACATAAAGACAAGGTAAGACTTTGTCTCAAGGCAGAGGCTCTTGGGTTCAATCCCTAGTACCTAGCACTACAAGAAAAAAAAAAAACAAAAACATCAGCAAAAAACCTTGTAACTATATCCCATATTTTCTCTTTGTCTTTTGAAATATAGATGCTCAAAATTTAAACATGTTAATTCTGGTCCATATAATTTAATAGTGGCATAAGAATAAATAATGAGCTGTAAAAGCAGCCTAATCTTACAGCTGAGATTTCATTTTTTCAGAGGAAAATAAACAAAATAGAAATTTGAGAACTAAATTGTTGACTCCCTTTTAAAAGGTTGATTTACATAAGTTTTGTAATTTTATGTTTAGTTCACACTAATATTACTTCCAAAAGTACAATTTATCTCAATTGATAATACTCCTCCCAGAGGTCATTATGACCCACAAATCAGGCCACTTAAGTGATTTTCCTTCCACCTGGTAGAATAAAGTGTCCTTTACTTTTTGTCAGCGGTTACAAATATTAGAGGATTAGTTCAGGTAAATCATTTCAAAATTAATATCCTTCCTTCAATTTATTTGACCAACTTTCAAATTTATTCCAGGTGAAAAAACATAAACTTTTTGGCATAATAAATAATATGCAAGTGTTTAATGAAATAAATAATATGCAAGTGTTTAATGAAATTATTTTGGATATAATATTTTTAGCATCCTAACTGAATATTTTTAAAAAATAACATTATGAAGATATAATTTATATGTCATAAAAGTCACCCATTTTAAGTATGCAGTTAGATGGGTTTTAGGATATTTACAGAATGGTGTGACCACTGCCATAATCTAATATTAGAGATTTCTATCACCCCTAAAAAGAAACTTTGTGACTATTAATAGTCCCTTTCCACCCCTGTTCAACCCCATAATTATTAATCCTACTTTCTCTTTCTGTAGATTTGCTTATGTTGGACATTTCATACAAATAGAACCATATGATATATTGTCACTTGTCTGATAGCATATTATTTGTGAGTTCATCCATGTTGTAGCATGTGTAAATACTGCGTTCCTTAATTAACAGCTTTTCTAAGAAAGTTTTTAAAAAATCAAAATGAGTGATATGTTTTAGTAGAAAAAAATTCTGATTCAGGAACCAAATACTTCTGCTTTCTGGACCTTTTAATGTCTTTTACATGCTTTTTGGACAAGTTATTAATTTTTTTGAGTCAGTTACTTAATTTATAAAATGGGAAGATGGTGGCTTTAGCTACCTATCTTAAAGCAACAGGAGAATAAGCAAGATTAAATATAGTACTGTAATGCCTAAAGAATCATAAGAACATAGAATACTAAAATGCAATTTTAAAGCAAACCAAATGGTTACTTTTAGGATAAAAATATTAGAGTTTCCTTAAAAACTAGTTTAATCACAAGAGAAAACAAATTTAAATTCTCTTACCAAAAGATCCATTTATCTCCACTAATTTATCTTCTGGCTACTCTTGCTTAGATGGAATAGTTGTCTGCCTTCCTTTAGAAGAGGCTGCTGAAGAAGTGGCTCTGGTTAATTCAGGAGTATCCTACTGTGTAGCACTTGGGGAAGTCTGTGAGCAGAATCCCAGTATGACCTTACTTGCAAGGTCTGATTTTCAGAAGGAGCTCAGTGTGATAATTTGACCAGCTGCATTTGAACTCTGGGTTCTGGTCAGAATAATGTAACCTTGACTTCTAATAATAGGGAGAAAGTACTAATTTTATACACAGAATACCAAGGAGATTTGCAGTGACTCATACTAAATCCAACAGCCCAAAGACACTAGCTTGATATTGGGACACTGTAAACTGATTCTGTGCCCCAAAGCAGAGAACACAAAAACTGTTTTCCTAGGCCAGCGTCTCCTGACAAGCTGAAAGCCTGATAGTACAACCAGAACCCTGATAATTCTTTTTAGAACCAGGTCACCTTTGAAATATAGAGTCTGTTAAGGAGCTTCCTGTAGAAGCCATTTGGTCCTTGATCACTAGAGTTTTAAAAGATTATCTTTTTCCCCTGGCTTTTTCATTTGCTTTGAACATCAAGCTTTCATGTAAAAACGATCTCTTTTTACATATTACCTCTATTTTATGAATGTTTGGATCTTAGAGGTTTTTTGTAATGACTGTAGACATCCATTCCTTAGTGTAGTTGTCCTTTTTCTGCTACTGGCTCGTCATTTTTCAGCTGAGTCATCACAAGCTTCTCTCCTCATCTCTACCTCCAACATAGTTTTTCTCCTTCTAGGGCTGGATCTTACCACTTTCTTTGCCTTTTCTTTAGGTGCACCATACCCAGTACTTCAGCACCTTGTAAACTTTAGGTCTAATTTTTTTTTAGTACTATGGACTCTGCCTTATTGCCTAAATTCACCTCTCAGATAGATATGCCTCTTTCATTCTTTATCCTATTCTATATTTGTGGTCTGATGTGACCACATTCTTCATCCTCATAATTTTTTTTTTTTTGTACCAGGAATTGAACTCACAACCTCATGCTTACCAGTCAGACACTGTGCTGCTGAGCTGTGTCCCTGGCCCTACCCTATTTTACCAGTGTAAATCATTTTCTTTGTTCATTCAGATACCAGTCATGAATTTGTTTGACAATTCATAGCCATTAGACTTGTATCATGTGATTGATACCAGGCGTGGTCAGGAATGAATATGGTAATGTTCTGTCTTTTCTGTTATATATGTCTTCTTCACTAAGCTCAGTATATCCTCAGGGCATCTCCAGCTAAGTACTGATGAGGACAGGGCTTTATTCTCTAACACTCACATAGGATATACTTCTGCCTACACACATAGACACCTTCCACATATGACCTTACCTGAGTGTGGAACACATCTGCTTACACACATTTACAGATGATTTGTGCTTGTGAGGCAGTAGCCTGTCAGCGACATTTTTAATGAAAAATGAATGATATCATATATTTGTATATATATTATATATTGAATATCATTTTATGAAAATAATATAATAGTCTTGTAATCCCTTTCCCACACTTTCTGTATCGTGAAACCATTCCATGTCTAAAGCATTCATAGCATTCTGTTCTTTGGGTGAAGAATAATGTTCTTAATCTTACCCTATTCTTAGACAGTTGTGGGGTTTTTTTTCCTGTTAAAGTGATGCAATAAACATCTTTATAGATACATGTTTTTATATGTCTGCCTTACCTGAGGATCTCTTTAGTCTTAATTTTTTAAAAAACATACTTTTTATATTATGTAATTGTGTGGTAGAATTTGTTTTAGAATGCAATTAGCTCAAAGTAGCTTTGTAGCATGAAAGCACTCTTTAGAAGAACGTCTTGTCCTTCGTCTGTTTTGCTGCCATCTAAGCACAGGGAGAAAGAGTGCAGAAAAAAGAATCAATACTTTGTGTGGCTGAAGATGTACTCCACTTTTCAGGGCTTTCACAGCTTTTCACGGTTTGCACAGGCTTAGGCCTGCGTAAGGAATCTCTGTAAGCACTGCTCATGAAACAGCGATCTGTTTAAGAAGACTGATGTCTACGTGGCTGTGTGACTGTATTGGAAAATTTCTTAAATTCTAGATCCAACCTTCTCTGTCTTCCACTTATTCATTATTTTATTATCATCCCAAAGTCTTTTTTTCTTTTGCATCCTATAACTTATTCAGTGAATATTCTGTTCATTTTATGATGGGTCTCTAGTTTACTCTGGGCTAAGTCTTTTAGTAGTATCTTTTAGCCTTGAAAAATCTCATTATTACTTATAAATACAATATATATTTAATAATTGTAACTTGTTCTTTGCATGGACTCATAGAAAACAAAAAATGTTCTAAAGCATTCAGAAGTTTCTAATTCCATCAGGACTTGTTTCTTGTGAGAAAAAGTATTATGTACATTTTTACCATTTGAGAAAGAGTGGTTAAGTAATTTAACTATGGCAAAGACATGACTAGAGTTTAAGATTCCCTATCTTATCTATACCTACAGAATTTGTCATATTTTCTAAGCCCTCATAAATTATAGACGTTATATTGGGTTGACTTAATAGAATAAAAAGTACAGTGGAAATCATGTACATTTTAAATGAACATTTCTGAAATGAAAGCTTTGATTCTTAACATTAGAATATAATTCACTTATAAATTATCTCCTTAGCTTGATTTAATTCACCAATCCACACTGCTTAAATCTCCTATATAGACACACAGATAATTTTCTTATTTTAATGTAACTACGACTATTGAATTGCAACTTTTTAGCTTTGTACCCACACCTGTTCCAGCACCTGATTTGTAAAAATCTTTCAGCGTTATTTCAGTCCCTTCTGGCACAGTGCAGAAAATATTAAATATACTTTAAGAATGCTTGTTTCAAAATAGATGTGAATTAAACCTCTAAAATATAACCCTACAATGAAATGAATTCTCCAAATGGCTATATCACCATCTGAGCTTTGTGAAGTGTTTGTTAAAGTTAAAATATGTTAATTTGGAATAGATTTAGTTAAATGCTCATTAAATAACTTTCTTTTAATATTGGTGTATATTACAAGTGTAATGTTTCTCCTCTGAATAGACACCATAAAAATTTTAGATGAGATATACACTACTTTTGAAAAGGACTAAAACCTCATCAGCCTTTCATAGACTAGTACATATTTATAATTGTATCTGATGCAGCAGATTGATTTATTCATTCAGACTAGTTATACTTGATGATAAATCATACAGTTTCAATCATATGATTAACTGACATCTAACTAAAATAATTTCAAATGACAAGAAAACAAAATAGACTTTAGTTTAAAGGAATTATTTATGTACTACCTAAAACATTAATTTAGGGCTGGAGATATAGCTCAGTGGCATAAGCACCTGCTTGGCAAGCATGAGGTCATGAGTTTGATCCCTGGTACCAATAAATAAATAAATAAATAAAACATTATTTTACCATTCATCAAAGCCAAATGAAGCAGTTGATTATAATTTATCTAAGTACTAAAGAATATATTTGATAAGTATTTATACACTGAACCTAATAGTATGGAACCTAGCTATAAATACTCAGTGTCTATTGAAATAAAATAACATATTTATAAGTTGTACTTTAACACCTATATACATACTAAACATTATTAGTGGAAACTGCACTGTTTCTATTCCATGTATTTTAATCATTGATACTTGTAAACATATTTCCTACATTCCTATTTCTAAGGTGTACGGATTTTCACCTTTTTCAATGGTAATTTTTAAACAACTTCCTTGTCTCAGGTCCTGTGAATATAATAGATAAGGAGTCTGCTCTCATAGAATTGACATTTCACTAAGTTTGCACTGGAAGAATTCAGCGAGTGTAAAGCCCTGAGCTTATGGTGCCTCGTGTATGAGAATGGGATGGTGGTGAGGGAAGGGACCCACATGGTGAAGCCATTGAAGCCATGAGACCAGATGAGCTCACCAAGACAAAATAAATAGAGAAAAGCCTAAGGACTGAGACCCTGGTGCTTCCCACCATTTAGAATGAATCTGAAGATGAAAATCATTAATAGAGACCAATAAACAATAGCCAGAGTGATGCCACAGTGGATAAAAGAGCTGCACCAAGTGTTACGCAAAGTTTTAATCCAATAGAATAGAGTTAAACTTAGAATCGCCAATATAGGTCGTTCGTTTCATAGAAAACAGCTGTTTCTGTGGTGCAGTAAGGAAAAAAGCTTGATAGAAGATAGTAAAAAAAGAGACTGGGGGGGGAGTGCATCATAAAAAGGGTAAGGATGGTAAGGTAGGATGCTCAGCTTTAATAGTGAGCAGAGAACTGTAGTTAAACCAACAGAGAGATACTACTTTGTACCCTTTGGATTGGAAAAAATTAGGGGGAAAATGCTCTTAAGAATATCTGGAAAGCAGGAGCTTTAATTCATACAGATGGAAATGTATATTCATGAGTTCTAGGATCCGTTTGGCAGTATTTAAGTAGGTGTGTGCCTATGGTCTCATACCTATACCTAATACACCTCTAGAGACATATAACAGAAAAACTTACCAAAAGTACACAAGAAGATGGACAAAAACTTATTGCAAGGTTATTTGTGGTTACACTTTGAGGCACTGGCATTGTATCACTGTAGGACTGGATGAGTTAAATGTGATGTATGTATGCAATGAAATACTATTGTAGCAGTCAGAAAGGGATGAATCATATCTATGTACAGCTAAATATATATGACTCAAAATCATAATGTTGAGGAAAAGAAGAAAAGTTAGATTGACACAATTTGTGTAATTTTTTAAAAAATACCTGCTATAAGCAATTTTTTCAAACCTATGATGCAGATTAGAAGGCCTGAATTAAATTCATAGGCATAGATATATTTTAGAACAGACCATTCTCAAATGCAGGGAACATGTCTCTGTCACTCACCATGAAACCCAAACGACTGCTTGTTAGCATGGCCCCTCCAGCCAGTTAAATTTCCCCACTCCCTAAACCCAGTTCAGATGGGTTGTCATTGATTGCTGTTTCAGCCACTTGTCATCCCAACTCTCAACATGATTTGTTTCCATTCTTTACTTTTGTGTTCTGTATTCACAGAGCAAAGTTGATTAAATTCATTGGTATAGAACATGCTATCATTTTTTTACCCTGAAAGGTCCTGCTTTAAACAATATGTATCTGTAAAATTTCTAAGCACAGAAAAATATAGAGACCAAAACAACAAATGTGTATGAACCCATTACCCATATTTAATAAGTTTTAACATTTTTGCCTCAATGTATAGGTAGTTACGGAAAAATAAAGTTAAAACTCCTATTTTTACTGTTGCCCTTACAAAGATAACCAACCATTGCTAAAACTATGCCAAAATGCAGAAAACTTATGCTAATAATTTGGTAAAATAAAGATTTTAAAATAAGGTTTAAAGTAAAAATAAAAATATCCTCAAGGGAGAAGCAGTATGATTCCGAGTAGAAGTGGAGAAGTGGTCTTAGCATTTTCCCTGTGGTAACAGCTAGCAGCTATGCAGTGCCCCTGATGCATCTACCACTGTTCTCATTCTTCACATAAATGAAATCATTTAATGTTCACCGAAGTCTTATGCTGCAGTAAACACCTTATGGATAGGGAAACCAAACTGCCTAAAGTCCTGTGCTAGTAGGAAATAGAGCCAGGATTTAAATGAGGCAGTCGGGCTTCAGAGGTCCTGCACAACATGTCTAAGTCTTCCTGGTTTAGAGCATGCTAAAGTGTTTTCCTTTGTCTTCAGTACCTCTACTATGAAAAAACTATATATACAATCTTCAATTTTTTATTTTAAAAAGTTACCCTGGATGTTTGAGTGCCAGTACTTCCTGCTTATTCCTCCATTCTGCTGCTTGAACCTCAAATTATTTTCTTCCAAATAGTACTTCAAATCAGATTTTTACATTTTTTTTATGTTTATCAGGAAATTTAAAGTACCTTTTCACTATAAAGATTTTCTTTATTGTGTTATATTAACCAAACATCCTCCAAGAGACTAATGAAGTTTTATGTCATCTTATAAAGCATTTAACTATGAATATTTGTAGTTTCTAGAAGCCTTCCAGAATAATAGGATTCTCTTAACTGACTAATTACTCCAAATCTGATGCCTGTGTAATGCTATCCAGCAAGCAGCTGGCTTCATTTGAAGAGAAGCTAAGAGCTCTTTTTTGTTTTGTTCATTTAAAATCATTTGCTTCTTATTTAATATCTGCAAAGAATGCAGTCACATCATAGTAGAATGTGCTGTTGTGAATTTTGGATTGTTTCCATGGGTTCCGCCTTACATCTGCATGGTGTTTAAAGCCAATGCTTCCTTTCTTTTTGTAGGCATTCAGGGCCTTTTGCCTCATAATCCAATGTCATGCTGAATGACAGAAAATTGAAGTTGAATTTATTTAACTATACAGAAGGACCATACAGAACAATACACTTATTTAAGAACTCCTTGCCTCAGAACTGAAGGAGCTGTTTTGTGCAGGTGGCTTAATCTCTCTGCTGCTTATCCTAACTGTGTTCTTTTATTTATTAAGGACAGGAACTGGGCACTGTGTTTCTGAAAACAAAAGGACTGTACTAGCCTACCAGCACCATAATAAACTCTTAGGATGCTTCTACCTCATTCAGAACAGCAAAGATATGTCTTGTGTAGTTTTTAAAAAATATCTCTTACATTTCTTGACTACAAAAAACATAAATAAAAGTTTTTAAATTATGAAAGTATATTAACCATAATTATACAGTGAGGAACTTTTTACATGGTGGATTGTTTGTAAATTTTCCACTCAACTCTATGTGGTCTTTTCTCTGTTTATATCACATGGTTCTCTGTTGACATTACTTGTATTATTGGTTTCTGTTTACCTGACAGCCTTCAGAGGTTCTTATTTTAAAGTAACACATTTATGTACTATCCAAATCTTTACTCATATTTGCTCCAGCATGCACAGCAACTAATCTTGGAGAAAGTGGTTTTTCTACTCACCAGGTACTGTGAATTAAAGGCTTAACTATCTGTGTTACGTTGAAATGGAAGAAAGAAAGATTTAAGTGAAAAGGTAGAGTAATACTGAAAAGTATAGTAGCTTTTCTTTTCTTCTGGTTAGGTACTGATGGCATAATTCATTTTACTTCAAATCTAGTAAATTCTAGAACTGGGATGCCCAAGCATATTCAAATGTGAGCCTCGGAGTACTTTTCAGTAGTAAAAAAAAAAAAAAAAAAAGGCTTTGAATTAGCTGTCAATTTTACCATCTACCAGCAAGTAATTGAGAATTAACTGCATTAATGCACATATCAAGTACCAATTCTTTGAGGTTTATTTTTCTTCTTAACTATAGCTGCATTTAGAATAACAAAATTTATGGGCTTAGATCCATGCTTCATCTAGTTTGGAACAAAAGAACCAAGGGACATTTAATAGGAAGGCATAATTGTTCTCTTTGATGTCTGTCTCATAAAACTGGTCACAGTGACACCATGTCTGTCTCATCTCTTTCATTAGTTATATCAATTTTTAGATTTTCAAACTGTAAAATCTGAATCACCCTTCAGAGCTACATATTCTAATAATTTACTACATATTTTATATAAAATAATACCTCTTATTTGTGTTAGTTGTATCTCTGTAAAAGTTCTGGGATATTATAACTAATTTGTAGCCATGCTAACCACACTTTTATGGACAAATATCATATTTCCCTGTAGCTTTTACATGTCAACAGTCACCGTGAGGGAGGACTTTGGGATCAGGCTGACCTGAGTTTGAATCACAGGGTCACGTCTAACGAGCTGAGTGAACTTTGATAAGTTAATTAATTACTCTGATCCTTAGAATCTTCACCTGTAAAAACAAAATGTGTTCCTGCTTCATGGTAGCCATGGCTGCAGATGGAAAAGGCACCCTGCTCTGTGCCCAGAGACCGTCTACATAAACTTCAACTTCCTTCCCGCTTCATTCCTCAGATGATGCGTCAAAAATCTCCTGGCTCTGCCTTTCTTGACTGGAACCCTTCTGCAAACCCACTTGAGCTTCATAACAAAGCAGCACACTGCAGAACATTCATAAGACTGCCTTCTTGAAATGTTACAATAAATTTTTTTTCTGTGTGTATGCTTTCTCTCACATACTGATATCACTTGATAAATGATGTAAATAGTATCTATAAAAGTTGTACATCATTGAATCTTGTTTTGAGGGATCATCCTCTCAAATGTGTCCCCTGTATAGTTTAACAGCTTGAGCCATTTTTACTGCTGGCTAATTCAGTCATTAACTTTTAGGCACCACTGGGATCCCATTTTTGTCTCTTCTGGAAAATGCAGCTATTATCATTCATATGGCAGTGAGAGGGGGAAAATTAAATAATGTGTATGAGGAGATGTTGACTAAAGGGTGAAAAATTTTATTTAGATATGTGGCATCAATTCAGGAGCTCTGCTGTGCAACAGGATGGCTATAATTAATAACAATATGTCTTGAGAATATTTGAAAATAAATTTTAAGAGTTCTCACCTCAAAAAGTGATAAATATTGGGGTAAAGCCCAGGTAAATTAGCTCCCCTTAATCATTCCACATTGTCATACATGATAAGTACACATAATTGTTGTGAATAAAAATAATATATGTGGAAGTACTGAATAAACAAAGATTTATTCAAATGTCTAGTAAATTCTTAATGAAACATGTCTAGAATGAATTTATTTTCTCATTTAAGAAAACAAAGCAGACTGAAGATTTATATTGAAGTTTTATGTATTGAATGGCTGTGTATAAAGTTTGTTATTAAAAATATATTGGATGGAACATTGAAATTTTATAAATCCAGTGTTCCTAATTCCTTTTTTGTAGGAACCAGTTAGTACATCTGTGTAAATGTGTTTTCCAGCTACAGTTATTCCTGAAAAGAACACCAGCATTAGTATCAGTCACTAGTGCCTATGGTTCAAATCACAGTTCTCCCATAGAGGCTAATGGCAGGACTTAGACAGGTCAAGCCATTTGTTCTTTTCACTTCAGTTTCATTTCTGCATCTACTCATGTTAGACAGTTTCTTGAATAACATTCCTGAAATAATGTTTACATTTTCCAGTTCAAGGCTGTGGAAGCCCATTTCCTACAGTATTGTCTTGGCCTTGAAAGTCATTAAGGTACCTTTTAAATGCTACCCAGAATTAACAAAGTCTTGACAGTGAGCCTGGTACATGATTTTTCTATTTCATTTCTACCAGGACTCAGCCAAGTGTTTCTTGGTTCTAGACCACCAGATAATCAAGCACTTCAGTAGTGAGCCACATGAGCAGAAATTCATATATGTGTTGGCTACATAAATTCTCTTGGAAAACACTAGTAAAGTTTAGCCTGTTGTCTGGAAACCAGCTCAGTTGGAAGGGACAGAAAGAGATCAACAAATCAGGTCTATCCAGACTTATTAATTCTATAGGGTGTTAGGGGGAGGGGGGAGGGGTCAATAGATGAGTAACATTTGATCATACAAAGTGGAATAAACTGCTGCATTATGCCTCAGAAACTGAGGGGCAATTTTAAAAGAATCGGGCTTACTGTGTAAAAATATCTGGACACTTAAACTGCTGTAATGAGATGAATACATTGTCATTTCAGACTTACAATGTCAAGTAGAGGCACTTATGTTAAAACTCCAGAAGACAGAGACTGAATTGGACAACTATAAAGAAATGCTCAAGTAAGATGGTGAATGTTAACCACTTGTAAGATTAGAGTGCCGGGTTGGTCTATCACAAACTGAAGAAGTCATGAAGTCCCTGGGGTGTTCTCTATGCTCTTTTCTTGGTGATTCAGTTGTGTGGGTAATAGTTTACCACTGCTTTTCTTGTCTTCTCTGCTGGCCTAGATTAAATGCTGAAGGACCTGTAATATTTTACAATATTTCAAAGATTTCTTCCTTTAATAAGAAATTTACCAGTTGCTTCTCACCTTTTGGCTAACATCAACTATAGACACTTTCCTGGTCAAATGCAATAATTTAATATGAAATTTTCTCTGAATACTTTCTTATCTTTGTCTACAAGATATCTGTCCACAAGAAATGATATTGAAATTATTTCTTAAAATTATAAATTTTGAATTTATAAAGGGAATTGAATACCTTTGAAATGCTGATGTATTTATGCTTTATGTAAGTGAGAAAAAAATATTGGCAAACAAATGATAAGAAATGATCCTGTAAAATATCCAGAGCAGTATTTCTTTTAAAAGTTCATTATATTTCATAAATTTAAAAATTGATTTATAGTATAAACATATTTCCGTAATTATAACACTAAAATAGGATGTACCTACTCTTTGAAAAGCAAGTAAATTCTTTTGTTTTGTAATACATAATCAGATAGCTCTGGTTTTCAGTTCCTGTATTTAAAGAGGATGAACCTCATAAGCATTACAAATATTTAGAACACTTAGCAACCAAATGTTTGCATTGACCATGGGCTATTCCTAAGAACAATGTGTTTAGTAAGATACTGAACAACATAAGGAGAAACAAATTCCAAAAATCATCTATCAGGACTAAGGATGTAGCTCAGTGGCCCAGTGCCTGCCTGGCAAGTGCAAGGTCCTGAGCACCCCACTCATTCCCCCCAAATCACCTATCACATTAATATATACTTGGATTATTTGTTGCAAAATTTTGCAAATGTTCATGTTGTGTAACACTGTAGTTAAAAGTATAGTGGATACAAGAGTTCAGTTGTCTGTGTATGGTGGCCAGGTGAAGGAATGAGTGGACAGGGAGTCCTTGGAAGATGTGTCCCGCCCAACACACATGGCCTGGGCCCCAGAAGTTTTGGAGATAAAATGGAAAAGAAACAAAATAGTAGTTATAAAAAAACATATGTTCCCCTTCCTCTGATACCAAGGAAAGCTTTGGTCATAGTGATGTCTGCCACATCAATCCACAGCTACTGTGTGATATTTACTTCTTGGAGCATATGAAGTGAAGTGGTCCCAGGCCAAGTATAGAGAGATGGTGCCAGCAGTCAACAGAGCTAAGAGGAGGCCACATCAAGACTTAGCATATAGAGTGGAGTTTTGGGAAGTTAGGAGAGAAGCTAGATATAGAAATAAAAGACAATGAAGCAAATTGGTTGTTAGATGAATTGATTTTTCCAGAGTTGGTAGGCATAGAATTCTTTACATATAAAAGGAACCATCCATTTAACATATTAGCACATGCTTTGTGGTATTTGTATGAATTGTATTTTAATTTGTGACATAAATGCTGAGAAATGATTAAGACTCAAAGTAGATTGAAGTTGAGAGAGAAATACACCGTCTCACTAAAATCTGTGTAATTATTTGTTAGGAAATCATTGTACAGTTGCAGAAATGCTCATGCTTTTGATCAGTTTATAAAATTGGTGCCTCCTACCCATAGGGAAATCTTCTTAAAATTAGAAAATAGGATATCTATTATCAGAAAATGTAAGGAAAGACAGGGCATCTTACAGTATCTCTTAGTACTAGTGACCTATTTCTAAGTGACCTTCCATCTAGCTTTTCCTGTCTCTAGTTTTTCCATCTATACTCCATGCACTCCTTCATTTCTAGAATTAAATCAGGGAGAGTGGACATTTGAAGTGAAAATCTAGGCCTACTCCTAATTGAGGGGTCCCCAGTAGTATCTAAATACTATTTTTCAATGGGTTAGAGCCAACTTTATGACTTGGTCATTTTTTTTAATGACTAAATTTGAAGTCAAAACAATTCAGTCAAAAAAAAATTGACATACAATTTGTTAGTATGTTAGAGTTTTACTGTACTTATCAACATTTTTGGAGTTCTAGAAATTAGAAAATGCTATAAAATTAAATTGCTTTACATTTTTAGTCTTCACTTTTTATAGGGGCTGGGAATAGGAGTGGGAGTTTTTACCTGTTGAATTTAAGATAATTTTTTTATTAAAAATTTTTGACATTTGAATATGAGTTTGTAGATTGTGATGTGTAGAGAGGAGATAGTTTATAAGTGGATGGATTTGGAGGTTCTTAAGGTTTTTAAAAAATATTTTCTATGGTTTATGAATACATTGTTATGTATTTAAAAATAGGGTGCTTTGCACTATCAGTAATAAAGATAAAGTAATGCCTGAAAATAACAGAAGTTGGGTACTGTCGGGTTCAGTTGATCCAGAGGCTCAGCAGTTCCATGGAGGATCTGGATGTTTTTTCTGTCTCCATCCTCCATTTTCAGCCCTGCTCCATAGCAATCAAGAAATGGTTTCAGTTCCAGGCGCTATATCCTGATATGTTCCTAACATGGATAAAAATTCCCACAAGCCACCGAATGGCCCTCTCCTTATATCTTTTTGGCTAAAAACATTTTCTTTTCTAATTATATCTTTTTGGCTAAAAACCTTTACATTTTCTTTTCTAAATGAATCCCTGGTAAATGCAACACTGCCACCTAAATTGGCTTAGTCCCAGGGGATTTATCCTGACAGTAGAGGGTAATTGCGACTCATGGCCAGAAAAAAGGTTGTAGTGAAAGTCTAGGTGGTAACCAGTAGTGCTTGCTAAATGGCAGAGCATTAATGGTGCTCTGAAGAGTCTATGGAATTTTCTACAAATTTTATTTTTAACTATCATAATATCTAGATAAATTAGGTGATAATTTTTTCAAATAACGAAAAAAGGAAGACTACGAAGTACAACCTTTTGCTTTTAAGCATCTGCATAGATATAAAATATACTTTCATAACTTTCATATGTATGAATGGTCAAAGGATCAACTCCATGGTAGAATAAGCCAGAGGAAACCCAGTTGTGTGGATGTGAAAAGGCAGGAATTTCTCAGAATTGATTAAAACAAAAGCAAGGAAATGGACCTAGGAGATCATGGAGACAGTGGTTCTCAGACTCCAATCTGTATAAGAGTTCTTGGAGCTTGTTAACATATATTACATTGTTACCTCTCTGCAGCCCCAACCCCAGGATCATATTTCATTTCTACAGATATTCTGAGTTTACATTTGGCCCCAAGCCATCACATTTTTAATGACTCCCCATGATTCTGATGTAGGTGGTCCAGGGAAGCCCACTCTGAGGAAGCACATTTGAAATATTTAAGCAACTGGCCTATCACCAAACCCCTTCAGTTCATCAGCCCTGGCATTTACTACCTCTCAGACCCAAGCAGTAAATGTAGGGGCTAGAGCTAGAAAGCATGGTAGCTACTGAACCCCAGGAGAACCTGGGGTTCTCAAAGCCCAAGACAAACCTCAGTGCCTCCGCCAGGTAACGTGGCCTACCCCTTCACTGCAACTTCCAGAAACAGCCGAGGCCAAAATAGAGAGGAGAGCAGACAGGCAGAGACTCCGAAGGTTGAGATCGAATATACAACAAAAATTCCTAGATGTGTGAGGAAAATGTGGCTTAGAATTTACACAGGAAACCTTTTTCTATTGGTATGCTTCCAGCACATAATAATTACATTCGATCATTTTCAGTCCCCTTTAACATCTTAGGAAATTTGCAACCAGAAAAAAAGACATTAAAATAAAAATAATTGTTATCTAGCAGAGTATGTCAAGGATTGGAACTATTAAAAGAAAAATGGGCTATTATGAAAAAAAGGTATTAAGAATTTGAGTGCTAACAATGTGATCTGAAAAAGGATTCCCTTCACATTAAAATTGTCTATGGGTAGATATGCACATATACATGGTTTGAATACATTGCATAAATGTTTGCTATGATCTTACCTGTAGTAATGAGAACGTGATCCTTCATACATATACTTTAAAATGGCTTAATTTACAGTGTGTATGTGTTCATTTTCATGTGTATAATAAAAAGAGCAAAATTCACTTAAAGTGATTAGAAATTTATCAGTTTCTAGTGAATAGAGTGTGTCTCTCCTTTCATCTGCAAGAAATATGTTCCAAGACCCAGGGAATGCCTGAAACCACAGCACCAACCTTCTGTATGTTTTCCGATACATACACACCTGTGATATGGTTTAATTTATAAATTAGGCACGATAAGAGATTAATAACAACTATAAAATAGAAGACTTATTAACAATATAATAAAACTTGTGTGAACATGAACTCTCAAAATATCTTATTGTACTGTCTTCATCCTTCTTCTTGTGAAATAAGATAGAATGAGATGAATGACACAGGATGGTGATATAACATATCACCATCATGATAATTCAGAGGGTCCCACCGGACTAAAGGTGGGAGGTATGCATAGTATATGTGAAGATGGAGGGAGAGGTTGCAATGACATGATTTAAAGATGCAGGAAGAGGCCACAAGCCAAGAAATGCAGAGGACCTCTAGAAGCTAGAAAAGGAGAAAAAATAAGGTGTGCAGAAGGTACACAGCCTAGTGACACCCTGGCTTTAGAACTTAGGACCTCCAGAACTTAAAAAAATAAAATAAAATTTAAACACTAAGTTTATGGTCATTTGTTACAGTAGCAAGAAGAAAGAAAGAAGTTAACCCACCATGTTTCCACGAGAGTTTGAATTTATTCAGACAGCAATGGAAAGCTGTGAGAGGATTTTAAGCAAGAGAGTAATCTGTTTTCAGGGGTCACTATGGTTGCAATTTGGAGCACAGACTGGAGTAGGAGTAAAAAGCAGTAGGGAGACTGAGCAAGTGAAAAGTAGCTACAGTTGGACCCAAGGCTGTGGTGTGGGGATGGAGAGAAACATAAGCCAGAGTCACTCTGACAAGATTTACCGGTGAAGTAAATGGGACTGGGGAGGAAGCAGCCTGGAAATAAAAGGGGAGAACAGTGGCTAGGCTTTGAGGCTTTTCAGTGTCAGGTTAGACAACTGAAAGGCCCTAAAATATAGTGAATAAAAGCCCAGCCTTGAGAACTAGTCTGCTAGGGTTCAAATCCCAGCATTGCTACTTAGCAGTTTTATCACCTTGGGCAAGTTATTGATCTCTTTGGTCTCAGTTTTTCACCTATAAAATGGGAATAACGTTGCTCTGAGAAGTACGAGATATACAAATTACCTGTTAGTATTATTATTATATTAAGTACATGTGTTAAAATAGGAAAATCTGTAAACACACACAAAATCTGGAGAAATAAAAAAAAGCTCTTTGGTCTGTTCAAGTTGAAGTGCCATTTAGACAGCAAAGTGGAAGTATGAAGGAAGCAGCTGAAGTATGCCTGTGTCATATAAAAGACTGGAATAGTGTGGACCATTGCTTTTCAAATTAGGGGAAAATATCCAATTATTTCATCTTATTTCCTTTGCTCTGATTGGCAGGAGCAGCAGGGGCCTTTCTGAGGTCTTATTCATAGTAGTTGAAGAGAAAAGGATTAACACTATTTGCTGAGAGTAAAAGAAGGAATGTAGCACTTAAAGAGAAGGAGGCATTCTTTTTATTCCTTCCAATTCTTCCAGTTCTAATGAAGGGGAAGATAACAATCAAACAGCAGACAGAAGAGAGAGGGTCTCAGCTGCCCTGAGTGTGTATGACAGGGGCATGGTAAAAGTTCTCAGGATGGCAGGCTCTATTAAAAAATCACAGGCTTTATTTTTGAAAAAATGCAGCCAAGATTGGTTATTTAAATGGTAAAATAACCGCTAGAAGGCATTCTACTCCTGCTCTTAGATTTGTATACTGTTTTGTAATCGGAACATACTGAAAGTTGTGGTGAGACTACTGCATTTGAAGGCATTTTTAAAAGTAACCTTTTTTATTTCAAAGCTCATGGATCAACTTTGCAAAACACAGGACTGTATTTTTAAAGGTCACAGTTACACTGAGCTATATCCTTCTAGTCTATTTTTTAAGTAGTGGTAATTTAACATAAGTGGTATCATACTTTATGCACTATTTTACGAAGTTTTTTCACTTAATGATGTATTCTGGATGTTTTTCCACATCATTATATGATATGTTTCTAGATAATTATTAATGGCTATATCATATTCTAATAAGAATCTCTTATTTTCCCCTCCCTCCATCTTGTTCCCTCTCCCATTTGAACATTTTCTTCCTACTTCCCAATATCTCTTATACATTTTTGTCCTTATTTATCTTTTCAGTTTCTCACACCAGAGAAATATTTCGATGTTTAACATATGTATTCAATTCCTTATGCTTTTTTAAAATGAAAATTTCCTCACTTTATATTGGTCAAATATTTCCTGGTGATTGAATTAGGGTATGCATCGTCAGGTACAAAGGCATACAGATGGTTTAGGGGCAAAGTGAAGACTCTCATTTACTCTTTGAAGTGATCTCATGATAGATGAGTTATTAATGTGCACAAGGATAATCAGAGGAGAGTGATTACCCTACATCTTGATTAACTGGGAGAGGTAGATGGGGAACATGAATATTTTGAGGGGTAGTAAATGATGTTAGGTGAATGAATGGGTTGACACTCAGATGATAGTTAATAAACGGTGCCTTGGGAATTGAAGGGTCTAGGAAAGGGGCAATAATTGTTCATTTGTGCCAGTATTTGTCCAGGTGTGGTTTCAATCTTTAATCTTCCTTCCTGCAGATTCTAATTTAGTTAATGAAAATTCAAGGAAGGGATCAAAGGTAATTATTTTCTTCTTTGGCAGTCCAGTCTTTAAGCAGATAAAGGAATAGCAGAGCAGAGCTTACTTTAGTACCTGCGGTTCTCCTAGTGTCGTGTTTTGGGGGTACCATTTTCTGAGCTCCAGCTGTGGTGATGTGTCCTCAGGACATCAGATCTAGAGACTTATAATAAACATGTATCTCTCACTGAGGATGTTAATTTCTTTCACGTGGTCCAGGTAATGCTCATTATAGATTAAGGGAGGGGCTGTTCCCTTTCATTTACTAAGGGGTCTAAAAGAAACACTTTAAATAAATGCAAATTCCCTAATTTTCAGCAAAATATAACAACTATTAATGATTTTTGCTCAATCCAGTCCTTACTCAAGTGAGTGGTGATTTTTCTAACTCCAGACCATCCGCCCCACTTATTAGTTCTCAGCACTGTAGTATAAGCAAGAACATTCATTCATTCATTAGTTCATTCATTCACTTGTTTTATAAGACTTCTTCATTCCTTTTTTAATGTTTTATAATAACAGCTAATGATTTGGGTACTCAGATTTTCCCAAGCTCAGTGAGTAAGAGGCTCATTCAGATTGGTTAATTTGATACTGGAGTCTGATCCCATGATCTTTTTTTTAAAATTTATTTAAAAAAACAAAAACAGAGAAAAGTAGCAATATTACAGAATTTCAAAAAAAATATAAACAGTAAGAGATCACTGGTTGATAAATTACATGTTGTCCTTTTAGAAATAGTTGCTCAAGTTACAAAATTAGGTCATACAAAGTAGACATTCAAGCAGTGAGACTGCAAACAGATCTGTTCAACAATCCAACAAGAACTTAGAAGTATGGTTATTGATCCTATACGCTTAAATATTCATGCAGTTATATCTTTTATAGCACTTCCTATTTCCTCTCTTTTTTATAATAGCAATTATGCATTTTTTCATATTTTTTTATTTAAAGGGAAAAAACAGGAAAAAGGTAGAAATATTACAGAATTTTAAGAAAAGGAGATAAATAGTAAGAAATCACTAGTTGATACATTACATATTGTTCTTTTAGAAATAGTTATTCAAGTTACAGAATTAAAGCACACAAAGTGGACACTCAAGCAGTGAGAGTGCAAACAGATCTGTTCAACAATCCAACAAGAACCTAGAAATATGGTCATCAATCCCACACATCTAAATATACATGCAGCTATATCTTTTATAGCACTTCCTCTTTCCTCTTTTTTTACAATAGCAATTATACATATAAAAATTTTATTTAAAGAGAAGAAAAAAAACAAAACAGAAAAAAGGGTAGCAACAATACAGAATTCTAAAAGAAAGAAAGAAAAAGGAAAATGAAGAAAAGCCCCACTAAGAAATCAGTAATTTATAAATTACATACTGTCATCCTGGATGTAGTTGTTCAACTCACAAAGTTAAAGGGTACATAGTAAATATTCAAACAGTCAGACTACAAACAGTTTTGCTCAAAGATCCAACAAAGATTCAGCAATATGGTCATCTATTTTACATACTCAAACATACATGCAGTTATATCCCTTAGAGCACATTCTTTTCCTCTGTTTTTTACAATAGCAATTACACATTTTGGTTTTATTACACTTGTAGTTCTTATTTACTTTTTACACTAGAGACACAATATATTTATAAATATGATTCTTATTTATTTCACTAATGAAGATAGTCTCCAGTTGTCTCCATTTGCCTATGAAGGCCTCAAGATCATCCTTTTTTATAGCTAAGTAATATTCCATTGTATAAAAATGCCACATCTTTTGCATCCACTCTGCAGTTGATGGGCATCTTGGTTGTTTCCAGGATTTAGCTATCACAAATTGTGCAGCTATGAACATGGGTGCACATATATCACTGTGATACGAATTTTTCAGTTCTTTGGGGAAAATATCCAGGAGGGGGATAGCTTGATTGAATGGAACTTCCAATCCTAGTCTTCTGAGGATTCTCCATATGGATTTCCATAATGGTTGCACCAGTCTACATTCCCACCAACTGTGGAGCAGTGTTCCTTTTTCCCAGCAGCCTCGCCAACATTTGTTATCATTTGATTTCTTCATGGCAGCTATTCTTTCTGGAGTAAGGTGGAATCTCAATGCTGTTTTAATTTGCATTTCTCCAATGACCAGTGATGGCAAACATTTCTTCATGTATTTATTTGCCATTTGTATATCTTTCTCTGAGAACTGTGTGTTCATCTCAGATGCCCATTTTTGGAGAGGGTCTTTGAATTTGGGGGGCTTGATGTTTTTCAATTCTTTATATATTCTGGACATAAGTCCTTTGTCTGAGGGGTTGCTGGTTAAAATTTTTTCCCACTCTGTTGGTTTTCTTTTCACTCTGTTGGTGATTTCCT